>SNQJ01S0050963.1:23792-41731 GCA_010110895.2 Picea sitchensis
AATATTATTAATAATATATGTTCAATCTTATAATATTATTTTTATTATTAATAATAATATTATGTTGATGATTAAATTTCATTAGAAAAATTAAATAAATTTATTAAATGTTTAAGTTATGATTTAATGTAATAATAATATTAACTTATTTCTTAAATATAATAAAAAAATATTTTAAAATTTATAATAAATATTTTATTTTATTTATGTATATTAAAGTAAATACAATTGTAAATTCATAGATCCATAATATTATGATATTGCACACTCGACATAGATCCGTAATATTATCCATGATATTGCACACTCGACTTTTAAATTTTATAATCACACGAAATGTAAACAACAAATAAATTTTCATGATTTTATAACATTTATCTTATAAAAAATATTTTAAATTTTATAAAAGTAAACAGTAAAATTGCAAGCCAAGAGTATGATATTGCACACTCGACATAGATCCATAATATTTCCAATCACCAATTCATTACCTTAAGACAAATAATATTACATTATGTTGATTTGAAACCATTTGTGAAACAAATTTTTCTTGAAGTTCCCCGCCTTTCATGTGCATCTAAATATCTATCCAATAATTTCAATGAAATTCAATAATCCGGCTAAGTTTTAATACATGATGATCGTGTCTAATTTGATCTGAATGAAAATGGTCATGTGCAATCAACACAAATTACCAAAACCGTGCGATTGCTATACATATCAGAATTCAGTACTACTCTCTGCAACAACCATTATGTACAGTGTGGGAACACATTTTGGAATTAAGAATATAATTGTTCCATGCAATCAAATGAAAGAAGGGACGACCATTGCTCTGAACATTGGTTTGTTTTAGGGTATTCGACCTACAAGCCCGAGGTATGCATCATATTTTGACCGACCTAATCGAACTTTGGCAAGACCATATTGTTTTATTGATCGAAAACATCCCCATCGATGCTGAACTCATCCATTGTAAATCCAGATGGAGGCATTGTATAGATTTGAGGATCCTCTGTGGTTTTTAGTTGCATATTGTTGCTTAGATCGCCTGTGGGTTTCTCTCTGTTGTTGATGTAATTTGTTGGAACAAAACTATTTACTTGATGTAGGGGATCATGTCCCTGCATTGATGTAACACTCTCTGACATGTTGTGATATAAACATGCAATCATGTGATCTGATGCCCATGTCTTAAACTAGTTAAATTATAATGTTCATCAAACCTATTATTTTATGAATAAATTAATTTGTCTATTTGAAATATTAAACCTAATGCATCACAAAAACTTGCAGAATCCATGGTATTGAATCATAGAAACCTTTGCATGCTTCTCTATATCGCATCCCACTGCGTCATTCTTCTTCTGCATGCAGCTCTGAAACTCCTTCAAGTTTACCAGCTCTGTTTGATTAAGGACGAAAAACAAGCCAAGATGAATATGGAGAGGATGGTTGTCTGAATCTTAGTAACCAATGACAAATACGATAACCCATTGAGGAACAAATGGGTCAGTGGATTCGTGGCGCTGTCGAATTCATACAATGTAATATAACCCATCTGAGCGATATCGCTCTGGTTGGGATGGGGGTATTGAACTAATATCTCAGGGATGCCATAGTTTGGGTTAGTGTTCATCCTTTGCATTTGCATGTAGAAAATGAAACGCCCCAGCTGTGTGGTCGGTAATTGTACAAGAGGTATGGCCAAAAAATGAAACGTGCGGACAACGAGAAAATGAAACACGAACGGGCTAACAGCTGAGGAAATCTAAACGTGGTAGTTTCAAAGATTAATCATTTAAACGTGGCAATCATATAGTGCTACAGTAATTTCTTAACATGATTAGGTAAATGTTAAAAAGTAAACAGGTTAACGGATGCATTCAAAAATACAAGGAAGTTATGAACAGTAAATCCCATTCATTGATTTGGGAGGACGACGAAGAATATGCCAACATCTTCAATTGTCAACCCTAAGATTGAAATTTATGATTAAAAGGTTGATTAATCCATCGATTCCAATAGGGAGGATGCCTATTGGCGTAACTAGTTATTACATTATAAGCGTCAAGTGCTTTTTGTTCGGTCAGGGATCCCTTGGTTTTGGCAACCCCAACGAATTTTTTCCCTGGGGGTTCTTCTTCCGCCTTTGTTTCCTTACCTTTGGACATTGACTCTCCCCTACCCTCTCCTCCTAGTTCTCCTGGTGGGACTTCCTCCCTCTCTGCTTTTCAGTCTTCCTCCAGCTCCTAGACTCCTGAAGGGTCCAAGATTCATTATACCCTTCGCAATAGGGCTATCTTCTCTAAAACTTCGAGCGGATGAACAACTTGGGGCTGGCTTGGGGTCTCTTAATAGGGCTTTGTCTTCCTCGAGGGGATGGGGCAGATGCTCACACTTTCTTCTGGCGCAAGACCGAGCAAAACTCGATGTGGCCTCGGGCAGGCAATCCTCCATTGAATGGGCGCTTACAACAAAGAAAACATAGGATTTGGTTACCTGATGAAAACTCCCTCTCTCAACTACAAGGGTTTGGTGAGCCCGGCCAAAAAATCATCTCTGAAAAGACTTGTTTCTGTAAAAAAACTGGACATAATCTATCTCCAGGAAACCATGGGAGTCAGTGAGGTAGTGGTATGTTCTTTGGAAGCACTTCTTCTTGGTTGGTCGTTTGTGGCAGTTGATGACAAAGGACACTCTAGGGGTCTAGCCACAGGATGGAGAACAATATTCTAAAAGTTGTGGAGGAATCTCAGAAAAATGGGCGCATCCACGAACCTTTAAACGCCACCTTTATTTCTCTAATTCCAAAGTCTGATAATTCTAATTCTTTTGATGATTTTCGTCCGATCTCTCTCTACAACTTCATCTACAAAATCATTTCAAAAGTCATCAGGCTCCGCTTAAAAGATAGTCTTTCATGGCATATCACAGGGGAACATTTTAGGTTTCTGAAAGGCAGACAGATCCATGAAGCAATCAGCGTGGCCCAGGAAGGTCTACACAACATGAAAATTAAAAAACTCAAAGGCGCCGCAATAAAAATTGATCTCTCAAAGGCTTTCGACAGGGTAAACTGGCTTTATATTCACATGTTGTTAATACATCTTGGATTTGGAGTAGCCTTTACAAATTGGATTATGGCTTGTTTATCCTCAGTATCCTTCTCTCTCCTGATCAATGGCTCAACCACCCCTTTTTTCAAGGTGGAAAGAGGGCTTAGACAAGGATGTCCCCTTTCTCCACTTCTCTTTCTGCCAGTTGTGGAGTGTCTCAGTCGTTACTTGAAAGAAGCCAAATCTGTTGGCAGCTTCAGAGGCATCAAATCTCTCAGGGATTATACATATCACACTTACTCTCTGTGGATGACATTTTAATATTTTGTGATGGTTCTAAACAGGATATTGAAAAACTGTGTGATAGTCTATTACTCTTCAAACAAGCAATTGGCATGGAAATCAACGTTCAAAAGTCAAGTATCACTTTCTCTTTGCTGGATGAAGAAGAAACACTTTACATTGTGGAGAGACTTCCCTTTCAAATCCTTGATATTGATGAAGGGTTGAAATACCTCAGGTTTCTAATAAAACCAAACGACTATAGGAAGATCGATTGGCGGTGGCTTATAGCTAAATTGGAGAAACGACTTAAATGTTGGAGCCATCGATGGCTCTCAAGGGCTGGTCGGCTAGTATTAGTAAATTCAGTATTAGAAGCTATTCCAGTCTACTGGATGTCTTTAGCCTGGATTCCCAAAGGCACTCTGGATAAAATGAGGAAATTATGCTTTACATAGCTCTAGCAGGGAAATAAAGACAAAAAAGTTTTACCCTGGGTACGATGGGATCAAATTGCAAATCCAAAGGCCCTCAGTGGATGGGGCCTGAAGAACATTTTCTTCTTCTCTACAGCTCTCGTGGCAAAATGCTCCTGGCGGCTGATAAAGACTTCTAGTCTCTGGACCCAGGTAATCCATCATAAGTATATTGCTCCACTTTCAATTTTAGATTTGGTTCGCTCCTTAAATAAGTATTCAGCGGGGGCTTCTATTATATGGAAGGTTTTGATTAAAGCTTTTTCACTTGTGGGGATAGGTTTGGTGTGGAGAGTGGGTAATGGACGCTTGGTGCGACTAGGCTTGGATCCTTGGCCTGGGAGCAGCTTGGACATATCCTGCCCGAGGGATTAAGGAAAAGATTGACTTTGGGAGGCTTCTTACATCTGGCATGAGTGGGCAATCCCCTCACTACAAATTTGTGGCATCAAGGTTGGATGGAGGGGCATAGGCTTGGACTCTTAGAGGATGACTTGCCTTATTGGAACAAATTCTTGCAGAACCTACGGGAATCCTCAATACGACTGGTTGATAGAGATGACGAACTACTTTGGGACAATGTAGGGGATGGCGAATATACTCCTCGTTCTGGATATTTAAAGTTAACAACAGATATTCATCAATGGGATCATATTTGGTGGTGGCATAAGATATGGAACCAGTCTTGTCCAGCGAAGGGGAAACTTTTAATCTGGTCGATTCTTGCAAACAAAATTCCCACCTGGGACAATCTACAAAGGCGCTTGTTTTCCAGGCCAGGTCGTTGTGCTCTTTGTAAATCACACGTCGAAACAGTGGACCATATTTTTCTACTGTGCCCTTTTGTCCAAGAAGTATGGACTTTCGCAAAGGAATTTTTACCCACTCTCTCGGACTGGCAAGGCACCTCATTTGAACTGGCCTTAAAGGCCTGGTTATCAAGACGTGGACAAGAGAAAATTCAGGCCTTCCCTTTCATTATCACTTGGGGAATCTGAATCACCCGAAATGGTCACATCTTCCAAAAGGAAAGTTTTTCAACCGAAAAGGTAGCAGTCCATAGCTTTGGGATTTACAAATCTTTTTCTTGCTCCAATGGGGGCACTACAGTGCGTCCAAGGGAAGTCAGGGAGGAATCCCCCGATCCAAATATCCCATGGGATTTCTTCGATGGAGCCTCCCCGTCTACTCATAGAAACTGTGGGGGGGATGGTTGCCTCTTTCTCTCACATACACATTATTTTTACCTTAAGGAGGGGCTGGGAGCCAGCACAAATGACTACTCCGAACTCATGGCCTTAAAACAACTCTTACTCTTTGCTATAGAAAAGGGATGCAGAGCTCTACAAGTCTTTGGCGATTCTCTAGTTATCATTAACTAGGCTAATGGGATACATAGATGCCAAATTTCTCGCTTGCTTCCTTTGCTAGAGGATGTAACCCGAATCAGAATTTTATTTGACAATATCTCTTTTTCTCATATTTACAGGGAAAGGAATCAAATGGCAGACATACTTACCAAGGAAGCCACACAGTTAGACTTTGGACTATGGAACGTTACTGAACATACTCTTGATGGAACACAGGGATACTATCATCGACCCTTCCATGAAAGACAGGACAACTAATTTTGGGAACTAGAATGCCTCTCATGAGAGGAGCCTCTATATTTTGAAGGGACTATATTGCTTCTTTTTTTGAACCGTGGAAGGATTGTATATGAATCTGGAACTATTATAGAAGACTACTAAAAATATTGGGAACAAAAATGTTAACAGAAATTGTAAAGTGAAGTATGTATAAGCAACCATGGGAGACAAAACAACATTTCCTTTTTTGATGGAAAATATGAACGCAGTTACGTATTAACTAGTTCATATCTGTGTATGTAATTTTGTTATACCATAATGAAATTATGATCTTTTTCCGAGGAAAAAAAAAATAGAGAACATAAAATTCCAAACACGTTATGAGGAGTTGTAGAGTTAAATAATTCAATAAGTTTTTGAATTTATCTTCATTCTTTTATTTTCTATTGTTTATTTAGAATAAGGGCTTCTCAAAACACAAGAATATAGTTACTATTGATAGTTAATATCACTTACTATACATAACAAGATTTATGAGACAAAAATTATTGAGAGGATTTTTTCGATGATTTTAAGGAGTGCTACCTTCTTCAAAACTATGAAGATTAGTGCATAAGTTCATAAGTCGGAAAACTTTGTGTCGATGTAAACTAGACCAAACTGTATTGGAGCACAACGATGCTTCTCATACCTTGTGTGTCAAGTTGGGTGTCAAGGACTTTAAGTAGCAAAGGGTTGTGAAATACTACAATAGTCTACACAAATATCTCCAAAAAAAAATGCAAAGTTTGGACATTTGTTTGTTGGGAATTACTTATTGTTATGTCGTTAAGATTCAGGGGAAAATCTTGCAAAAGAGTAAGAAAGAGTTTGGGGCAGGAAATCAACCACAATAAAATAAGCATAAAGGCATCCCTAACCCTCATAAAAAAGAACAAGGTAAACATAACCAACCTCGAGACAACTAGTCAAAGAAACATCCAAAGAAGAACATGAAGTTGTAGAAGGACGCGGGAAAATGGTGTGGTGCTCATAAAATTCTATGGCANTTTATCTTCATTCTTTTATTTTCTATTGTTTATTTAGAATAAGGGCTTCTCAAAACACAAGAATATAGTTACTATTGATAGTTAATATCACTTACTATACATAACAAGATTTATGAGACAAAAATTATTGAGAGGATTTTTTCGATGATTTTAAGGAGTGCTACCTTCTTCAAAACTATGAAGATTAGTGCATAAGTTCATAAGTCGGAAAACTTTGTGTCGATGTAAACTAGACCAAACTGTATTGGAGCACAACGATGCTTCTCATACCTTGTGTGTCAAGTTGGGTGTCAAGGACTTTAAGTAGCAAAGGGTTGTGAAATACTACAATAGTCTACACAAATATCTCCAAAAAAAAATGCAAAGTTTGGACATTTGTTTGTTGGGAATTACTTATTGTTATGTCGTTAAGATTCAGGGGAAAATCTTGCAAAAGAGTAAGAAAGAGTTTGGGGCAGGAAATCAACCACAATAAAATAAGCATAAAGGCATCCCTAACCCTCATAAAAAAGAACAAGGTAAACATAACCAACCTCGAGACAACTAGTCAAAGAAACATCCAAAGAAGAACATGAAGTTGTAGAAGGACGCGGGAAAATGGTGTGGTGCTCATAAAATTCTATGGCATAACAATGATAAGTGTCATGTCAAACAATCATTATTATCTAAGTTCAAAGGCTCGTAATCTAATTTAGATTCAATGTCGCCATCGACCCATGGATAGAGGAAAAAATATCATCAATGTGGAACCCAATGTTAGTAGCATCACTATTAAGGATTAACCAAAGGAACCAGAGGAGCCCAAGGAAGGTGAGCACCTCTCCAACTCATAGATGTGGGTAAAAGGAACATATTTGTATTTCATTGTTGATAGCAACAACTAGAAGAACATGCCCTCAACAAATTTTGTCAAAAAGATGGAGTTGCCAACCATGATACATCCCCATTCATACACCATCAATTGGATAATACTAGGACAAGATATTTGCATTAGTTAACGGTGTCACCTACATTGTAACATCAAGCCCTTCAAATATGAGGTAATCTATGACTTTTCCTCACTTGAATTTTGTGATGTTATATTAGGACAACCATATGTGCATACTTGAGTCATGGTATTTACTAGTCTAGTCTTCATAATGTCAATGTTAGCTTGGGCCAACATCTCTACAATATATCAAAGGTAGCCCCAACAACCTCAGTCCCTCTAATCACTACTATGGATTACAAAAAGATAATCTCTTAGACTAGGATAATAGCCATATTTGTGTCTAGGTTGAAAGGAGCAAAGAAAATAATTGTAAATGCTAAGGCCTTTGCGAGGGGTCCCTTAATGTATAAAACACAATTAAAGAAATTGGTGGAAGAATACAAAGAGATATTCATGTCACCTACGAGGGTGGCTCTACACTATCAAGTCAAGCATTCAATTGATTTGGCATTGGGTGCCCCTCTATTAAATAGCACTATATACATATAACTTCTCTTCTAGAAAATAAGAAGATCAAACTTTAGATTCATTAGCTAATACAAATGTGTCACATTCAACCAAGTTCCTCACCTTGCGAGAGCGTTATTGTGTTAATTGAAAAGAAGGTGTAGCATATGAAATTAGCAATTAGGTATTGACATACACCTACCTAGTGAGTGTGGCATTATGTGGTCCAACCCTATGTCGTATTCATGTGTGATCCACCCAATGATGATATGATACCTCTCAACTACCACTCTAATGTGATGGATCACCTTCTTGAAATAATTCTCACCCTAGCCTAGACATGGAACCTCACTAGAATGTATATCGCTTAGGTGGGTTCCTTAGGTCCCTATTTTCCCTTGGTCTCCAACCATTGATCTTTAGTTTGAATCATTTTGATCCCTTAGGGCACCCATTTAGGGCATTCCCTAACTCTATGGATTTGGTTGAGGGCACAAAATCCCTTACTTGGCTCCATGGTCACCTAAGAAGCCTTAAATATGGTCCATACCTACCCAAGCTCATTTGAAATTTGCCCAAGGTTCTTAAAAGCATTCATTCCCTCAAATATCCTTCCTCTAGGGGAGCATAAGAGTGCCTCGATAACTTGGAATTCCATTTGTCTCCCCAAGCGGGACAATGGCTTAGGTTTAGAGGATCCACTTCTTATGAGCAAATCCCATGCAACAAAAACCTAGTGGAGATATTTGGTGCAATATTTGGAAAACCAAATATGCCAACAACATTGATGAGCAAGCCTAGGTTCGAATGGAAGGTTTATGTCATGTCCCCATTTTTGGATTCCCTTATTATGCGGTTAGAGTCACTTCAGGAGTCTTGAGTCAGCCAAGTCAGAGGGATGAGACTATGTCATCAGTGAGCTCGGAGGGTTTGGATGAGTTTTATGGGGCCCAACTTAGTTTATTTACCAATATTCATCATCGGGATCATTTTCGCACAACTTGTTCTTGGTTATGTTGCATTCCGACGATTTTCGTAAAACGAGGCTTTGAATGGGCACATTTTAATTAATTACACTAAAGGTACTAATTGGAGCTTGTTTCTTGGAGAAATACCTAAGTGGAATAGCTCGTTGGAACCGAGGCGAAAATATCTATAAGATGGGGTGATGAAAAGTGACTTTCAGTGAACGGAAAAATCATAAAGGTGAATCAATCACTTTTTGAAGTAAAAAGGTACATTAAATTAATAAAGTGATTTTATGAGAAAATATTGAAGATGAATTAAAAGTCACTTGAAGGGAAAAAGGTGAAAAGGGGTATAAAAGAGAGATAGGGGCTCATATTATCTCATTATCACAGTTTATGGTTTGACATTTGAGCTCTGAGGAGAAAACACATGTTCAGGCGAATCAATGGAGATTATGGATTTCAAAAGGAAAACACCAGTGGTTTGATTTCGATGTTGAGAGACACACCCTAGTCACCGAGAAGATCATACAGATCTTTCATTGTTTTACAATAGCATTTTACAGGTTCATACAGCTAGTGTGCACTTCATCAGGAGCAGGGTGCAAGTGTTGGGAGACACTGAGGGTTAGCTCGTCCAGACACAGGAGAATTCATAGATTTCCTTCCGACCCAGTTGAGAGGAAGGTATGGCACATATTTTGAGATATTACTTGTCAGATTCCAACAGAGGATCCTCTTGGGAGCATCAGTTAGCCAGTGAGGGTGCAACACTTGAGGAAGATACATTCTGGGTTCCCGAGAGATCATCGGATCAGATCCAAGGAAACCCTTCCGACTCATTACAGAGGATACGATGGCACTCCGTTTGAGATACATACAACCAAATTCCAACAGTGGAATCACTAGGGCGCAACAGTTGGAAGCAGTAGGGGCGCAACCCCCTTGGGGATCCCATCTAGGGTTGGTACAGATCAGTAGAGGGATGTTCTTCAGTCCGACAAACACTGGGAGTGTGCATGAAGTCATGGCACACTATTTGAGACATATTCCAGGCAAATCCGAGGAGTTTAGCCACCCAGGGTGAATTTTCCAATCTTGTAGTAGTTGTCGTGTGAGTTGTCGTAGCATGCAACAATTCATATCTCTCATCCATTGATCCAACATCATTCTTCTGGTTCTGGGTATTATTACTTTAGATTATTTATTGTATTCCAGCTAAGATCCATCTATCTCTGATCTAGTTGAGAGATTAATTTTATTTCACTACATGCGACATTGTATTCAATCTTATTTCATAATACATAGATTGCAGTTATTTTGTGTTCTTTATCTATTCCATGCTTGATTATATATTGTTAAAAAATTGTTCCACATGCAAAATCACCATGCATGTTAAAACTAAATTACTAAACTCATCCATAAACCCAAAGTGTATCAGTTTCGACAACAAATAATAGGCAGTTGAGGCACATATTTTCATCTGTGAAATTAGGGATATTACAGTGGTATCAGAGCTGGTTTTCATGCCAACCTAAGGGTATTTAGTGAGAAGAAATTTCAGATGGAAACACAGTGGGATCAAGATTTGGAAAATCAATGGGCACAAGATGAGGAGTTTACAAATTGTTTGAGGGAGTATATGGCGCTTGGTGAGGCATTTTACACAAGCATGACATTCAAAGAATTTTGCACCATCAAACATCTTGAGTGGTATGATCCCCAATTAGTAGCGAATGAGGATTCCTTTAAAAGCATAGGGTAGAAATTGAAGGATCATGAAGGATAGATTGACCTTTTGGATGAGCATGCACCTATTTATGATAGGGATGTGTGCAATGGGGATGATAGGGAAACAATCTTTTATACACCATTAGAGTTGGCCTATGAGGGTAATGACATTAGCATATGTGATGGTCAAGATAGTAGCCCATGTGATATAGTTTCCCGATCAACGTCAACATATTATCATTGTTATGATGCTTATGACTATTTGGGTGTGAGTACACCTAAGTATGATGAGCATGTGTGTGAGGAGGAGTTGGTAGTGGATAAGATACCTTGTGAGGTTGACCTCATTTCTCAGGAGGTGTTTTTGAGTGATGTTGGGAAAAGTGGTACAACAAATGTTGGGGTGTAATCTGATGAGGATTCCACAGTTGACCTTGGTAGCAGGAGTCACGAAATAGCACTTCAGCATGAAGTGGATGTTTGTTTGTGCGAGTCACACCATTTGACAGGGCCACTGAAGGTTCGCAAGGACATGATTGTGGTATCCATGAGACACCTCGATGACACACATACATTGGTGGATGATTTGTTTTGGAGGGCCACTATGTCACAGGATAGCTTAGGAGGAGACATTTCCCTTGCGGATTTCATTTCACTCAAGGAGGCCATGGTAGTGACTAGATATAAATACCTACAACTCCTCGCATATAGGGATTATCTTCTCGCAGTGGGTGGCATCTACCATGGTGCATTGGAAGGGAAAGAGCATGAGGTAGACAGACTTACCCATGAGCTGGTGAACACACATGACTCCTTGGAGAGCACACAAATGGTCCTTCAAAAATATGAGTTATAGGTAGAGTAGCTTCGGGAGGAGTTGAGTCAGGCATCTCTTTCATCCATTTCATTAGACAATCAATCATGTAAATCATCCTTCTCTCATGAGTTTGTCAGTAACATTGTCGAATTGATGGAGGAGCCTCATGTGATTGGTGAGCATGAGGGGCATTCATAATTACATGCGATTGTAGGGAGATATGACACAAATATTTTTGAGGATGCACATGTGTTACAGGAGCCACCACCTTTGGTGAGCTCCTTGATTGCTCATGGTGAGACAGTTGAGCATACACTCATGGATTATGGATACATGTAAATTTCAAATGAGGACACATCCATTTGGGATCCAGGGTTAGTTGACATCCATGATGAGGACACGTCTATACATGATCCAAGGTCAATTGATATCCATGGATTGATTGACACAGTGGTACATCCAGGATACAAGATGGTACCAAAAGACATAGAAGTATGCAGTGGTATACAGGGGCATACAGTGATGAGAAGTAGTCTGCAGTGGCATGCAGAGTTGTACAGTGGCACACATGGGGATGCATTGGAGTGTAGGACCGAGGCATACTTGATGGAGCATGGAGTTTCTAGTGGAGAGTGTTCCGCTCTGTTTCCGCAGTGCGTGAATTTTGGAGATCATATCATCAGTAGTCGTAGTAAATGTGATGATGGAGAGAGTAGGGTTTCCCATTAGTGTGAGGAGACACCATTGGATGTGTATGATGGCAAGGGAGTAGCATGGAGTCCGAGTGACTGCTTAGATAGTCCACCAGAGTGCATGGATGAGTTCTTGGTCATACCCTTGGGATTGACCAATGTATGTGACACTTTCCAGTCGGGCATACGGTCATGGAGGTTTCTGCTACCATTCCTTGATGCTCTCATCAGGTATAAAAGGACATGGGAGGATTATGTGAGGTAGTTGGATGAGCCCCAGGCTGTTATAGATAGGAAAAAGATTCTCCATTTGGGGCATGTGGACAGTGCACAGGTTGACAGAGGTAGATTGAGGGACGACATGATCTACTATAGATATGGCCCATATTTAGTCTCTGATTCCACATTTAGGGAGATGGTCATGACGGTGACGTATGATACATCTTGGGCGGGGCATTTCGAGAATTTGTATGAGTTTGAGGCACCACAGGAGACCAAACTATTTTTCAGTGGGGTGACAAACTTCAGGATTTGCCTGCATACATTGTCAGGAGTGAGGATGGTATATTTCTCTGTGCGGGTCAGAACCAGCAGGACAAATTAGTATGCACAGGGTTGATTCCTAGTATTGGGTTTTCATCAGTTGATGGCATACAAGGTCCAGTATATCGGTTCAGCTGGATTCTGATAGTTATGAGTATGGCACAATAGTAGTAAGTTGGAATTGGAAGTGGTGGACTTCTAAATTGGTTATCGGATACGGGGATTCATTTGGTCGGTAGTTTGCTTCACTTCTTGATGGTCCGGGTTGCGTCAACAAGCGGTCTACTTCATTCTTGGATTGTCACAAGAGGGCTTGCTAGGATTCGTTCAATATGGAAAGACGAGTTCTCTCTTTTGGTACCCAAGATCGAGTATGGTGGTGGATTTGTAGAATTTGGTTCCGCATGGACACCTTTATAGATTATGCTTCTTGATAGCAGGCCCATTCTTTATAGGTATTTTAGCATGGGGTTCCAGGAGTGGGGAATCCATTATGTGTACATTGGGAAAACAGTCATGGCCAGAGTGGTGCAGTGTCAGCATGATGATCCCTTTTGGAGATTAGAGTGGGACCCTGTGATTGCAGGGTTGGGCATTTCACTGAATGATATAGGTGAGTGGATCCTTGTAGGGGTAAATCCTTCATATTTTCCATTGAGCTTCAGTTTTGAGGAGAACGCTTCACTTTTTAGTGATTCATTGAGGTCTTGTAGTTCCTCACTTTGGCGGAAGAATTTTTAGTTGGAGGAGGCCATGTTTGGTTTGGAGTGGTCATGGAGGTTGGGATAATTTTCTATGGAGGTTGAGTGTTACTTTCAAGAGTTCTCTCATGAGATGTGTGATAGTGGCTCCCTAGTAGCATGACTAGTTGAGGGGTTGACTAAMTTTTTGTAGTATCATGTTGCTCTACCCAACGGTAACATTCAGGAGGAGACTTTTTATGTCAATACCTCGTTGGAAAATGAGTTCAGAAGAGGATGCTTCACATCTTCCAGGTTGGTTTGAGACCTAGGTATAATGTTYAGTTTTAGTTGGGTTCAGTTGGCATAGTGTCAGGTTTTGATAGGATTGCTTGAGGACAAGCAATCTTTGGGAAGGGAGGACTGTCATGTCCCCATTTTTGGATTCCCTTATTATGCAATTAGAGTCACTTCAGGAGTCTTGAGTCAGCCAAGTCAGAGGGGTGAGACTATGTCATCAATGATCTCAGAGGGTTTGCATGAGTTTTATGGGGCCCATCTTAGTTTATTTACCATTATTCATCATCGAGATCATTTCCGCACAACTTGTTCTTGGTTCCGTTGCATTCCGATGATTTTGTTAAAGCAAGGTTATTAATGGGCATATTTTAATTAATTACACTAAAGGTACTATTTAGAGCTTGTTTCTTGGAGAAATACCTTAGTGTAATAGCTCATTGGAACCAAGGCGAAAATATCTACAAGATGGGGTGATGAAAAGTGACTTTCAATGGCCGGATAAATCATAAAGTCAAATTAATCACTTTTTGGAGTAAAAAGGTTCATTAAATTAATAAAGTGATTTTATGAGAAAATATTAAAGATGAATTAAAAGTCACATGAAGGGAAAAAAGTGAAAAGGGGTATAAAAGAGAGATATGGGCTCATATTCTCTCATTATCACAGTTTATTATTTGACATTTGAGCTCTGAGGAGAAAACATAGGTTCAAGTGAATCAATGTATATTGTGGATTCCAGGAGGAAAACACTAGTGGGTTGATTTCAATGTTGAGAGACACACCCTAGTCACCAGGAAGATCATCCAGATCTTTCATCATTTTATAGCAGTAGTTTACAGGTTCATACAACCAGTGCGCACTTCATCAGGAGGAGGGCACAAGTGCTAGGAGACTCTGAGGATTAGCTCGTCCCGCCCCGAGAGAATTCATAGATTTCCTTCTGACCCAGTTGATAGGAAGGCATGGCACATATTTTGAGCTATTACTCATCAGATTCCGACGGAGGATCCTCTTGGGTGCATCAGTTATCCAGTGAGGGCACAACACTTGGGGACGATACATTATGGGTTTTCGAGAGATCACCGGATCATATAAAGGGAAACACATCTGACCCATTACATAGCATACCAGGGCACTTAGTTTGAGATACATACATTCTTATTCCGACGTTGGAATCACTAGGGCACAATAGTAGGGGCGTAACCCCCCCCCGGGGATCCCATCTGAGGTTCATACATATCAGTAGAGGGTCGATCTTCAATCCGACAGACACTAGGAGTGTGTATGAGGTCATGGCACACTATTTGAGATTGATTCCAGGAAGATCCGAGGAGTTTAGCCACCARGGCACTTTTTCCAGTCTTGCAACAGTTGTCGTGTGAGTTGTTGTAGCATGCAACAATTCATATCTCTCATCCATTGATCCATCATCACTCTTCTGGTTCCGGGTATTATAGCTTTAGTTTCTCTATTGTATTCCAGCTAAAATCCATCTATCTCTAATTTAATTGAGAGATTAATTTTATTTCATCGCATGCGACATTGTATTCAGACTTATTTCATAATACATAGACTACAGTTGTTTTGTGTTCTTTATCTATTGCATGCATAATTATATATTGTTAAACAATTGTTCCACATGAAAAATCATCACGCATGTTAAAAATGAAATACTAAATGCATCCATAAACCCAAAGTGTATCAATTCTAACAACAAATAATAGGCAATTGAGGCACATATTATGATCTGCAGAATTAGGGATATTACAGTGGTGTCAGAGCTGGTTTTCCTTCCATCCTAAGGGTATTTAGTGAGAAGAAATTTCAGATGGAAAACCAGTGGAATCGAGATTTGGCAAATCAATGGGCACAAGAAGATGAGTTTACAAATTGATTGAGGGAGTATATAACACTTGGTGAGGCATTTTACACAGCCATGACATTCAAAGAATTTTGCACCATCAAACATCCTAAGTGGTATGAGCCCCAATTAGCAGCAGATGAGGATTCCTTTAAAAGCACGAGGCATAAATTGAAGGAGCATGAAGGACAGATGTACCTTTTGGATGAGCATGCACCTATTATTATAGGGATGTGTGCAATGTGGATGATAGGGAAATAGTGTTTTATACACCATTAGAGTTGGCATATGAGGGTAGTGACATTAGCATATGTGATGGTCAAGATAATAGCCCATGTGATATAGTTTCCTGATCAACGTCAACATCTTATCATCATTATGATGCTTATGACTATTTGAGTGTGAGTACACCTAAGTATGATGAGGATGTGCACGAGGAGGAGTTGTCAACGGATGAGATACCTTGTGAGGTTGACCTCATTTCTCAGGAGGTGTTTTTTAGTGATGTTGAGCAAAGTGGTACAACTAATGTTGGGGCATACTCTGATGAGGATTCCACAGTTGACCTTGGTAGCAGGAGTCACAAGGCAAAACTTCAGCATGATGTGGATGTTTGTTTATGTGAGTCACACCATTTGACATGGCCATTGAAGGTTCGCGAGCACATGATTGTGGTAGCCATGAGACACCTCGATGACACACATACATTGGTGGATGATTTTTGTTGGAGGGCCACTATGGCGCAAGACAGCTTGGGAGGAGACCTTTCCCTTGCAGATTTCATTTCACTCAAGGAGGCGATGGTAGTGACTAGATCTAACTACTTACACCTTCTCGCAGATAGGGATTATCTTCTCATAGTGGGTGGCATGTACCAGGGTGCATTGGAAGGGAAAGAGCATGAGGTAGACAAACTTACCCGTGAGCTGGTGAACACACAAGACTCCTTGGAGAGCACACAAATGGTCCTTCAAAAATATGAGTTACAGGTAGAGCAGATTCGAGAAAAGTTAAGTTAGGCATATCTTTCATCCATTTCAATAGACAATCAGTCATATACATCATCCTTCTCTCAGGAGGTTGTCAGTGACATTGTTGAATTGATGGAGGAGCCTCATGTGATTGGTGAGCATGAGGGGCATTCAGATTTACATGTGATTGTAGGGAGATATGACACAAATATTTTTTAGGATGCACATGTGTTGCAGGAGCCACCACCTTTGGTGAGCTCCTTGATTGCTCATGGTGAGGGAGTTGACCATACACTCATGGATTGTGGAGATGGGTACATTTCGGGTGAGGACACATCGATTTGGGATCTAGGGTTAGTTGACATCCATGATGAGGACACATCTATACATGATCCAGGGTTAGTGGACATCCATGATGAGGACACGTCTATACAGGATCCAAGGTCAGTTGATATTCATGGATTGATTGACACAGTGGTACATCCAGGATACAGGATGGTACTGAAAGACATAGGAGTATGCAGTGGTATACAGGGGCATACAGTGATGAGCAGTAGTCTGTAGTGGCATGAAGAGGTGTATAATGGCACACATGGGTATGCACTGGAGTGTAGGGCAGAGGCATGCTTGATGGAGCATGGACTTTCCAGTGGAGATCGTTTCGCTCCGTTTCCGCAGTTGTTAGGCTCCAATCTACTGATGTAAATTAGAGTGCAAATGATTGTCAATCCAGTATTTGTAAGACTTAGAGGCACATCCAAAATATATGGATTTAGAGATAACTTTTATTCTTTAATGGGAATAAACCAAAACCTATTCTAAGGGATGAATATGGAACAAATGCTAAGCTTCTGTTCAGAAGTCCTATTCATAGATCTCATAACAGTAATCAACAATTGTTTTCCTAAAGAGTATCAACAATAATCATTCAAGAGAGGTTCGAACTAGTTCTAAGGCTTATTAATGCTAGAAGGACAAAACTTTTATTGAAGAGATGCATTCATTGTCTTCTTTCAGTCATTAGCAACTATCATCAAATTAAATCAAAAGTACTAAAAGCGTAAATAACTCAAAAAGCATTCATGATTATCCTAATGCTTGAAAGCAAACTACACATTGAATTCTTATTCAAGAAATCATTCACAACATGAGTAAGGCTTAGAAACATTAAGCATTCTACTTAACTATGGAATTCATATAACTACAACAAAGAATAAATTCATCTACAACAAGATCTAATCTAAAACATGTATCAAAGATTACTTGAAAAAAACATAAAGGAAGAGTGTACTAGTTTGGCAAAGGGGGCCCTCCAATGCTTCACTTGTACACTTGAGTTCTCTCGGCTAAGAAAGAGCTCCAGCAGCATTCACATCATCATATCATAGGCATTATCAAGAACAAAATGCAGAACTGATCTCAAGATTGCAAATTCCAAAGTTTCTTCATTCACATTCAAGGTTGTCATACTAGTCTATGCTTT
>SNQJ01S0050963.1:49400-74284 GCA_010110895.2 Picea sitchensis
ATATGTATGTATATATATATATATTCTAATGGAACCTATGCAATAAAAATGGAGACACTTTTATAGGAAATAAATGTATTACTGCATTATAATGATGAAAGTGGAGAATACAACCCATGCCTTGATGTTGAAAGGTCCCTTCCGATGGCCCTTTGCCTCAACACACACACACACACCTCTTGCTCCAATGCTTTTGATGAATAGTACACGCAACCTGACTTGGAAAGCCAAAACAAAGCTATCACAAGTACAATCTTCAACATAATTCTTCACACATAAGTTAGACTCACTCTTCTCATGAGATATCCCTCCTTATATAGAGTAAAGGGGAAGGGATGGAGGGATTGGGATGATCCCACTAAATCAGAAAAGCGGGTGAGATTCAAACCGAACGGAGGCCACCTCATCCTCTCGAAGATGCTATTCTAGAACCTTCAAGAAATTTTTATTTTTTCCTTTGAGCAAACATCGTCGCACCCTGAACACTAAGTAATCTGTGACAATGTCGAAGGGCACTGTGGTGCAACCTGTGTTGATACTGAATCGTCGCACCCTTAACACTGAACAAGGTGCAACAATCCTTCTTTACAAGATTTTGCATTAAGGGAAAAACAATTCCATCTCTCTGGGAAAGTTTGATTTCTTCATCATTCTTCAGGGAATAGGGAAAAAGATCTTTCTTGTAATAGGAAATACACATACCATCAGTGGTCATGAGGGTGACGAAAATAATGTGTAACAACCCAGGTATCATGTTCAATTTCAGTTGGGTTCATTTGGAAGAGTGACAGGGTTTGATAGGATTACTTGAGGACAAGCAATATTTGGGAAGGGACGACTGTCATGTCCCCATTTTTGGATTCCCTTATTACACGGTTAGTCACTTCAGGAGTCTTGAGTCAACCAAGTTAGAGGGGTGAGACTATGTCATCAGTGAGCTCGGAGGGTTTGGATGAGTTTTATGGGGCCCAACTTAGTTTATTTACCATTATTCATCATCAGGATCGTTTCCGCGTAGCTTGTTCTTGGTTTCATTGCATTCCGACGATTTTCGTAAAACATGGTTATTAATGGGCATAGTTTAATTAATTACACTAAAGATACTATTTGGAGCTTGTTTCTTGGATAAATACCTTAGTATAATAGCTCATTGGAACCGAGGCGAAAATATCTACAAGATGGGGTGATGAAAAGTGACTTTCAATGGCTGGAGAAATCATAAAGTCGAATTAATCACTTTTTGGAGTAAAAATGTTCATTAAATTATTAAAGTGATTTTATGAGAAAATATTAAAGACGAATTAAAAATCACTTGAAGGGGAAAAGGTGAAAATGGGTATAAGAGAGAGATAGGGGCTTATATTCTCTCATTATCACAGTTTATGATTTGACATTTGAGCTCTGACGAGAAAACACGAGTTCAGGCAAATCAGTGGAGATTGTGGATTCTAGGAGAAAAACACCAGTGGGTTGATTTCGATGTTGAGAGACACACCCTAATCACTGGGAAGATCATACATGTCTTTCATTGTTTTACAGCAACAGTTTACAGGTTCATACAACTAGTGCGCACTTTAGTAGGAGGAGGACGCAAGTGTTGGGAGACTCTGTGATCCAGGTGAATATTGGTGGCCACCCACCTATTCCAACTGGCTCATCTTGTCAATTTTTAGTTCAACATGTTCTTCTATACTTCTTTTTAATTGTGGGTTCTACACTTATGGGGATGTATGAATCCCTACACATCTTCCAGGTGGAGATTGGTGGTTGCCCACCTAATCCAACTGGCTTATTTTGGAAGTTTTCATGTCAGCACATCTTTCTGTACTTTCAGGGTTGTTTTGGGGCCCAAAACAATGTTTTTTTGGCGTGCCATAGTCAAACTATAGACAGTTTCAGAGTTTTACGGTATAATTCATATTTCTCGAAAAGACCTTTCCAACGGGCTATCACGCGCCTAAAATGGAGATCGTATGCAAAAGTTACGACCTTGGGAAGTTAATGTACTAACTTACCCAAACAAGGCCCACATGACTTTTGGCATTTCATCTCCTAGGTTTAGGTTTTTGGATGTCTAGGGTTTTGGCATTCATGTTTATCCTAAAAGGGCCTTTAGAGCCTCATTGTAATCATCTTGTGGTGAATGAGCGTAGCCATCACATCTCTTCTCGGAGATAAAGCTGCCTCCAGTCCAGCGAGTCTTGCACTCTATATTTTTACAGTCTCTTTACAATTCTTTCATTAATAGAAATCAAGTATTGTTGTATTTCTTTGTTTCTGGAAATTTTCATGAGTATTTCATTGTAATATCTCTGCTTTCATTTCATTCCGAAAATAATCCGGATCATTCTGAGGGTTAGCTCGTCTCGCCCCAAGAGAATTCATAGATTTCCTTCTGACCCAATTGAGAGGAAAGTAGGGTGCATATTTTGAGTTATTACTCGTCAGATTCCGACAGAGGATCCTCTTGGGTGCATCAGTTATCTAGTGAGGGTGCAACACTTGGGGAGGATACATTCTGGGTTCCCGAGAGATCTTCAGATCAGATCCATGGAAACCCTTCCGACCATTTACAGAGGATACCAGTGTGCTTAGTTTGAGATACATACATCCATATTCCGACGATGTAATCCCTAGGGCGCAACAACTGGCATCAGTAGGGGTGCAACCCCCCTGGAGATCCCATATTAGGTTCGTACAAATCAATAGAGGGCCGATCTTCAGTTCGACGGACACTGGGAGTGTGTATGAGGTCAAGGCGCATTATTTGAGAGAAATTACAGGCAGATTCGAGGAGTTTAGCCACTAGGGAAAATTTTCCATACTTGCATCAGTTGTCGTGTGAGTTGTTGTAGCATGCAGCAGTTCATATCGCTCATCCATTGATCCAAGATCATTCTTCTAGTTCCAGGTATTATTTCTTTATTTTATTTCAGCTAAGATCCATCTATCTCTAATCTATCTGAGAGATTAATTTTATTTCACCACATGTGGCATTGTATTCAATCTTACTTCATAATACATAGATTGCAGTTGTTTTGTGTTCTTTATCTATTGCATGCTTGATTATATATTGTTAAACAATTGTTCCACATGCAAAATCACCATGCATGTTAAAACTTAATTACTAAACACATCCAAAAACCTAAAGTGTATCAATTCTGACACCAAATAATAGGCAGTTGAGGCACATATTTCGATCTATGGAATTAGGGATATTATAGTTTATGTCTTGGGAATGATTGGAATAATAAATCCTTAGTTCAAAATTATTATTTTGGGGAATTAAGAGCTAGTATCTCAACGCATTTTTGGGATGATGAGTGGCAGCAGGAGGGCATACTGGCAGAGCAACCGATGTTGAGGGAGACACAAGCTCTTCTGGTAAATCAAGGTTGGAAGTTTATCCACAAATATTGGACTGATATAACAGATAATTAGCATGAATCCTTTTGAACTTTGGTATTGGGAGAAGGCTACCTAGATGAGGTCTCTACATAGATAAGAATATTCCTAGACAACTACCTCAAAGGCTTGTGAATCCACAGTCACACAAGAGAGTATATTCCACAATGGGGCTCTCAAGGAAGTGGGAATTTCATAATCAAGCAAGGTTACAACCTTGAATCCAAGCACAACTTGCTTCAAAAGGATCCACTATGGGAGAAAATATGGAGTGTGGAGCTTTGACCCAAAATTTCCTCTTTCTTGTGGTTGCTAGTTAAAAAGAAAACTCTTACTTGGGATAGGCTCATCAGACGAGGATTTGAGGAACCTCCATTTATTATATGTGCTGAGAAAGTGAAGAGACAACAAACCATATGTTCAATAGTTTCCCTGAAGTCATCATGATGTGGGATGCAAGAGCATCCATCTTTAGACAGACAGATAGATCTTGGGAAAGTGTTATTCTCACTTTAGATAATTGGAGGTCCTCACACTTTGAGAACCCTATGCTCAATAAAGTGTAGAATGTATTTCCATTTTTCCTACTGTGGATGGTATGGAAGGAATGAAACCACATAATATTCAAACAACTACACAGAAAAAGGGAAGACAATTGGTTGGGTATTTAGGAAAGTATTAGAGAATCAATAAATTCCACTCCTTGGCCTAGAGACATAGATAAATTGCAGGGTAATGAACATATCATATTTTCAAATTGGAATTTCCAACAATACTTCTCCATTCCATGCCCTCTTAATCTTAGGCTAAAGCATGTCTCCCCTGAGAACTAGACTAGACCACTTCATACCTTTATCGAGTTAAATTTTGATGGGGCATCCAAAGGAAATCTTGGGGTTGTTGTGGTGGGTGGTGTCTTTCATAATGATGCTAGCAACATTATTCTTGTCTTTGCCTCTTATTTGGGGAAAACCACAAACAACGTTGTTGAGATTCAAGATTTATTCCAGGGTCTGCAGCTAGCATGACAATGTAACTTCCATTATCTCCTTGTGGAAGGAGGTTCATTAATAATCATATAAGCCTTGAAGAAGTTTCGATGCGGGACTAATCTAGACATGGTATGTAATAAATATAAATTTAAACACTAATAAATATTAGTAATAATTAATAACTAATGAAAAGACACATATTAATTAAAGGACATGTCTTAACTAAAGGACGTGACTTTTAGTGAAAAGGCACTCGCTTAAGTATATATATGGGGCCCCTCATTGTAATATCAATATTTTATCATCATCTCTCATATTTTATTCCATATAATATTTTAATCTAGATGGATTCTTTTATGTTATTCCATTTATTTTGTTTATTCGTGATATGAACAAAATTGGTTCACTACTTCTTGTATTAGAGTTGTGTTTTCTAGTTCGAGCCATTGGCCACACTTCATTCAAAGTTTCTTTGCTTAATCATGGTCTTCTTTTTTTTAACAAGAATAGTTAATTTGTATTCAAAAAGAGTGTTGCAGTAGAGGATCAATTAGCATAGAGATACATAGAGTTCAAAAAGAAAGGTCAATTGTCTAACAATAGGGAATTTCTGATATGGAAAAAAAATAAAAAAAATGCTACTTGAGCATATGATGTTGATACTGAGAAGGGGGTGAATCAGTATCAAGTACCTGTTAACACTTGTCACAAATTTTACTTCACCCAGATTATATATTCAATAAATATTCAATGAATAATAAAGAGCAGTAGAATAGATACACCATGCATAATAAATATATGTGAAGTAATCATAAGTTATATCAAAAGGAAGTAATGAATTCCAAGTTTTTCAAGGGAAGATACAACTTCCAAGTTCCAAGGAGGGACAAACCTCCAATATATTACATTCAAAGGAAGCTACAGCTTCCAAGTTCCAAGGAGTGTCAAACCTCCAATCCTTGCCCCTTCCTTACACCTAAGAATATATAAGAGATAATGACACTTTACATCAACTTGTCACATATCACCATCAAACATAATACAACCATTGCATAGAACCTGTGCTGAGATCACCAAAAATAGTCTTCAACTCATGTACCAAAGAATCCAATACAAAGGTCATCACTTGACAGAAGTAGGAAAACTGGTGAGGCCTCACGTGACGAGGTTAGGGCCACTCGTGAGTGCCTTGTGGGACACTCTATGTGCAACCAACAAGTACCCTTCAGATTAGGGTTTTCCAGAAACTTCCCGCACCTGCACCTTCGACCTTCCTCACTCCTGCATCTCTGAGCTTAGCTTCCTCCATACAACTCCACTACCAACTTATGTGTTGGGATGCTTCAAATGAGATGTTCTTCAAAGTGTATTTATACTCATCAAGCACTTTCTTTTTAACATTAAGGACGACCTATATCTTCTTCTCATTATTTCCTTTTTCACATTTTTTCCTTTTCTTAGCATCAGGGTCGACCTGTAAATTCACATGTTCATCTTCAAGAAGGTATATCTCCTCAACCATGAGGATCCACGTGACATGCCACCTACCACTAGAAACTGTATGACATATATTATCCATCCATGGGTGTTGTATCTGCATGTGTATTTTCCTTCATGTTCATATACCTCGATCAACTGGGGGTTCCACAATCATTGATTATAGTTGACATCAATGACAACAACCAATCTTCCAACAATCTCCCCCTTTGTCATTGATGGAAACACTCACACTCCCCTTGTCATCATGCTCCTGGTTTTTCTCCCCCTTTGACATCAATGGAAAAGGGTGGGGTTGCTCCCCCTGTGTTTAATGGCACAAGGAAACTTTTTTCTATGGGGTTGATCCCCTGAACATATGGCACTCAATAATACTTCATTTTTCTTTTCGTTCTTCTGGACTTTTTCTTCCTTGGAGCCTTTTGTTGTGACTTCCGTCTTTTTGTCTTTTCCTTCCTTGGAGTTCTTTCATGTGTCTTCAATTTTCTTTCTCTTATATTTGTCTAATATGTATATGTTACTTGATCTTCTTGTTGTGGTTGCAACCAATCTTCCTGGATCTTCTTCTCCGATTTCACATTTTCGGGAGTCAAACCTGAGATTGTATCCTTGATCACAAATTTTACTGACACTTAGAAAATTATGCTTCGGATCTTCAACCAATAGGACATTTTATGATTTTACATTTTCACTTTCAAGCTTTACTACACCTTTTCCAAGTATTTTGGCAGATGAGTTATCTCCAAATGGTACATTGCCACCCTTTCTCTTCAACCTGACAAATTTGTTTTGATCCCCAGTCATGTGTGAAGAGCACCCATTGTATATGTACCATTAATATTCTTCTTTACATTCTTCAACGATCAATGCTATTTGATAATCATCATTGTTTGGAATCTCTTTCCTTCTCCATATTGTGGTTGGTATAGGAACATCTAGCATATGATCATCTTCTTTCATATATCTACAATCTCATGCTTTTTGACCAAGATTATTACACTTGTAGCACACAATATTTTGATCCATCAGTGGGTCAAATGGATTATAACTTTTGTTGACAAATCCATGAACATTTCCATATCTACTATTTACACCATTCATGTTTCTTTCATAGTTTATCCTTTCATTGATTCTGCAATTAATTGTCTTGTGTCCAAAATTTCCGCAAGTATAATAATGACCAAGAAAATTATTTCCATACCTGATGAAAGAGGGTCTTATTGGTGTTTCATTATTTTTGAATCCTAGTCTTTGATTGCTCTCATACTTGGCGGGAGAGGGCCTTCTTGGTGTCTCACTTCTTCTGAATTCTGGTCTTCTATTTTGTTCCTATTGTTCTTCAACTTCCTCTGGAGTGTTGGTTTCTTCCTTTTCTTGTTTTATTGTATTCAAACTGTCATTATATCCTAGTCTAGTCTTATCAGTAGGTGATCTCTGACTATTAAGGATTTCATCTATAATTTTAGTACTTTCAAAATTTCCCAACCTTTCCTTTGTCAATATTAGTTCCTTTCTTGTGAGATCTAATTATGCTTTCAATTTTTCATAATCTTCCAATTGTTTATTCAAGTTGTCAATTCTCTTTTCAAGCTCATGATTCATTTCCTCACAACCACTCAATTCACTTCTTAGTTTTCTATTTGTGTTTCTGAGCTATTTTTAATTTCAACATGCTTCAATTTTTCAAGATTCTCATCTTTGTGTTTGCTTTCTATGTTGTCTTTGTATCCCCAGAAAGAGTAAAATTTAGTTTCTTCATCAGACTCTTCTTCATAATTCATTTATTCTACTTTACAACTCTTGTGATCATGATCCTTGGTTTCTTGGGTTATAAAGAGGAATTATCATACATCTATTTCTTCTCCATGACTTTCATCTGAAGAGTTGACATCATCCTTGGAGTAGAAACTCTTTTTATTGTTGAAGCTTTTTTTTTCATAATGGCATATTTTAGCAAGATGTTGTTGGTTGTGGAGCTTTATTATCTTCCTGATTCATAGGTTTGTTTCAGTCGTGCTTGGACCCCATTCCCTAACGGGGGTGTTGGGGTGCTTCCCCCCCCACAATTGTCACTAGGGGGGTCCAGGGGGAGACATTTTTTGTAGCCCCCCCTGGTGGGGGATTCGGGGGCAGTGCCCCTGAAGTGAAAATTTGGAAAAAATTGCCTTGTAAAATATTGTAATTTCATAGTCAATATGGACCTTTCATTATAAGGTCGCAGATCTGATGGTAGAAGTTGTTTTAGGGTTTTTTTCCCTAGAAGGCAACCCTCTTTTATGAGGGAATTATATTGTGATTGTGTATTATCGCGAATATCATATTTTGAGAGAGGATACTATGAGAGAAAGAAGAGGAAGTTACAATGGGTGTGTTGTAGGTTGCATCCCTTCATTTTGCTTGATAATAAAAAGGAAGGACCTGGAAATTTCTCTGGTGGACATAGCTCACACTGGGTGAACCACGTATATCTGTGTCTCTATTGTATTGTGTATCTTCTATGTTTTATTTCTACATTTGTTTTATTTTATTGCTCTGCGATCCTATTTTTCTAATAAATGTCCTACTTTACCACAATTGAAGCATTTGAGAGGTAACTTACCTTTGTATCTTTCGGTTCCCTTCTCGAGCCTTCTTACAAAATTTGCTTCTTCTTCATCTGAATCATAATCCGATCTTTCTTCTGCCTTGTGTTCCGTGTCCTTTGTCTTCTTTATGGTTTTAAAATATGCTTCCTTGTCTGGATGGTCAATTTATGTACATGTTCTCATTTCATATGCTATGAGAGACCCATGTAATTCACCCATTGCCATCTTGGTCAAGTCCCTAGTTTCTTCAATGGTGGATACCTTAGCATCATATCTCAAAGGAAGTGATCTCAACACCTTTTTTACAACCAAATATTCATTGAGATATTCTCCTAATCCTTTGATAGCATTGACAACTTCATCTACTCTAAGTAAATAGGCTGCAATGTCTTCCTTTTCATCCATCTTCAAATTTTCAAATTGTGCTCTGTGTTGTTGAAGTTTGACCTCCCTGACTTTAGGATCACCTTCATAGACACTTTTAAGTTTGTCGCATACCTCTTTAGTTGTGTTGCAGTTCATCACTTTGCTAGCAATAGTTGGTGTCAATCCTCCTAGAATAACATGTCTAGCATTTGCATTGCAACTCATTAATTTCTTCTCATCTAGATCGGCAAGGGTGGTTTTTGGAACTTTATAGCCATTGAAAACTGAGCGCCAAATATCTAGTCCTAAATATGTCAAGTAAGTCTGTATTATATTGCTCCTGTATGCATAATTGTTTCCATCAAATGGTGGAATCCCATTTGGAATGTGGCCTTTCCCTTCCATCATTTTTCACGATCTTCCTTCCAGTGGTTAAATTGTGTTGAAGGTAACCTGCTCTGAAACCAATTGTTGATACCAGGAGGGGGGTGAATCGGTATCAAGTACCTTTTAACACTTGTCACAAATTTTACTTCAACAAGGTTATATATTCAATGAACAATAAAGAGCAGTAGAAGAGATACACCATGCACAATAAATATATGTGAAGGAATCATTAGTTATATCCAAAGGAAGTAATGACTTCCAAGTTTATCAAGGGAAGATACAACTTCCAAGTTCCAAGGAGGGACAAACCTCCAGTCTATTACATTCAAAGGAAAATACAAATTCCAAGTTCCAAGGAGTGTCAAACCTCCAATCCTTTCCCCTTCCTTCTACCAAGAATATATAAGAGATAATGAAACTTTACATCAACTTGTCACATATCACCATCAAACAGAATACAACCATTACATAGAACCTATGTTTATATCACCATAAATAGTCTGCAACTCATGTACCAAAGAATCCAATACATAGGTCCTCACTTGATATAAATAGGACAACTAGCTAGGCCTTGTAGGACAAGGCTAGGGCCACCCGCGAGTGCCTCACGGGACACTCTATGTGAAACCAATGAGTACCCTTCAGATTAGGGTTTTCTAGAAACTTCACGCATCTGCACCTTCGACCTTCCTCGCTCCTGCAGCTCCAAGCTTATCTTCCTCCATACAACTCTACTACCAACTTATGTGATGGGATGCTTCAAATGAGATGTTCTTCAAAGTGTATTTATACTCATCAAGCACTTTCTTTTTAACATCAGGGCTGACTTGTAACTTATTCTCATTATTTATTTTTTCAAATTATTTCCTTTTTTTAGCATCAGGGCCAACCTGTAAATTCACATGTTCATCTTCAAGAAGGTATATCTCCTCAACCGTGAGAATCCACGTGACATTCCACCTACCACTAGAAATGGTATGACATATGTTATCCATCCATGGGTGTTGTATATACATATGTATTATCCTTCATGTGCATATACCTTGATTAGTTGTGGGTTCCACAACCAATGACTAGGGTTGACATCAATGACAATGACCAATCTTCCAACATATGAAAATTTATCTCCTCGCCAAGTATAGATTCTTACATACAAATGTAGCAAAAAAAAGACTTTAGAGAACATAAAAACTTTATTATTGTAATTTAAGGGTGGTGTCTACTATCCAAGCATGTTCAATTTCCATTGGTTGCTCAATGCCAGCTTGAATCTATTGGTACACTTCCCGTGCCATGGAACCTTGAGAAGAAGTAGGGGATTGCATATTTTCCTAGTTTTGCATCCAATTTTTATGAAATTCCTGATTTCCTTGGTGGAGGGACCAAAGTTCTTTAGACTGCTTGTTCACTTCCCTGAGAATTATGCATATCTCCTTGTCATGTTTTTTTATTTTGCTCATCCAATTTGGTCTTGAGTTGATCGATATGGATTTTTTGAGTTTCCAGCTCACACTTCAGATCTCTCACATATGCTTTTACTTCCCTAATATCACAGGCTGAGCATCAACATTTTTTAGACCCACAACTCCACACTGCACTCCCTGACATGTTTATGACAATTAGGGCTCCAATACCTTCAAACAAGCAAGAGAGAGGTAAAACATAGGTGCATTGAATGAAGTTGCATGTCCCAACGTCCAAGCATGATCCGAGAGGATATTGATGACCACCCACCTTTTCCAAATGGCTCAAAACATTTTTTTGGCAACTTACTATTTGTAGCAGTTTTTCAGATCCTGAACTTTCGGGGCCATTTTGATGGCCTAAATGATGCTTTTTTGCGATCGAGCACCTCAAAGATAAACAAAGGCTCTAATTAAGCCCCCTAAATTGAGATCCTCATCAATATCTTTCCAACAATCAATTGTGCGCCCTAAATGGATATCATATGCAAAATTTACGGCCCCGGGAAGTTGATGCACTAACTTACCCCAACGGGGCCCACATGACTTTTGGCGCTTCATCTCCTAGGGTTAGGTTTTTGGATGTTTATGGTTTTGGAATTCATGTTTATTGTAAAAATTCCTTCAGAGCCTCATTGTACTCATCTTCTTGCGAATGAGCATAGCCATCACATCTCTTCTCAGAGATAAGTTGCTACCATTCTAGCAAGCTTCCTTTCAGTCTACATTTACAGTTTTCAGCATATTTCTTACTTAATAGAAGTCAAGTTTTATTGTATCTCTATTATTGTTCATTGTGTCTTTGTGTTAATATATAAATCAGTGGTTTCATTTCGTTTCACTCATAAATATGGATCAATGGTATCAGACCAGTCTACTCCTTGTCATTTTTTTTAATGCATGTCCCCGACACAGTCAGGGTATAGAGAGTTGGGTCTCAAGCTTGTTTCTTTTGAGGAAAATTGTTCTCGCATGCCCAAGAAACAGTCCATGGTGGGTGAAAATAAAGTTGATGGGACATGAGATCCTTTCAAAATGTTGTTAAGGAAGCCCTTGAGCAACATAGGAACGAGATGATGGACAACTTTGCACAAATCCTTCAACGGCTGCCGAAAAGCAACACATCCACCTCAAGCGAAGGAACCACACCCTTCAAGGTACAAATCAATTTTGATATTCATATATTTGAAATTCAAATAGATGTGGATGTCATACATAAATGGTTGAACCTTCTAGAAGGGTATTTTTATGTCCACAACTTTTTCGATATAGAAAAGATTACATTTGCGCTCCTCAAGGTCGTTCCCCATGTCAAATATTGGTGGGAGAGTTTCTATGAGCAAAATAAAATAGAGGGATCCACATTATTTGAAGTTTCACCCACTTGGGGTTCCTTCAAGGATGTTATTAAGGAACAATACTACCTTGTTGGAAGTTATGACGACTTGTATACAAGATGGACCACACTGCGACGGGAAAGAGACCAAACAATGTCAGATTTTCACTAATGTCTTCCATACCTTGTGCACCAAGTTGGATATCAAATATTCTGAGCAACATCTGGTGCTCAAGTAACACGACAATCTGCATAAAAACATCCAGACATAAATGGATTTTTTTGACATCTCATCCTTGGGCGCGACCTATCGATATGTCGTAAAAATCGAGTAGAAGCTGAAACAAAAGACACGATAGTTTGGGTCTGGGAACCCCTCATAGCAGAAGTAGGGCAAGGGCAGCCCTAACCCGCTAAACAAAGGACGAAACAAATATGGGCAACCTCAGGATAACTAGTCCAAGCCGCAAGCAAAGAAGGACAACAGGAAGACAAAGAAAGATATTGGGAAGTGGTGCGAGTTCCATATGAGCCCTGGCATAACATTGTTTATTTTCGCTCAAAGAAGTCATTGTTGGCTGAGGTAAAAGCCTCTAAATCAGATGTGGGTTCCGACTCTAATTCAGAACCAGAAAAAGGGAGATAAATCATTGATGCAGAACCCAATGCCACTGTTGCTAACACCAAGATACAACTTGATGAACCTAGTGATCCAGAGGAAGGTGAGTGCCTCTTTCATTCACAGATGAGGGTAAAAGGCACTCTGCTCCACTTCATCGTTGATAGCAGTAGCTAGAAGAACCTCATCTCAGGAGAGGTCATCAAGTGGCTATCCCTAACAACAATGCTGCACCCGCAACCCTACACCATCAGATGCCTCCATCAAGGAAGCGATATTCACATCAACCAATAGTGCCACCTCCTGTACGACATCAAGCCATTCAAAGATGAGGTATTGTGTGATGTTTCTCCCCTTGAATTTTGTGATGTTATTTTGGGCTACCCTTATTTATGGAAACGTCATGTTGTATATGAGTCTAGGCTTCGCATTGTTACTATTACTTTGAAGAGGAAATTGTACAGGATTCCTGAGGTAGTCCCACATAGTGTTATTTCCTTGACCTTTGCCAAACAATCCAGGAAGGTCATTTCTTAGACGAGGAAGTTTGTCTTCTTCGTGATTTTCTCTCAAATTGAGTGAAAGGTTGCAACCACATCCATGGCCTCCGCAGCTGATCTCTCCACGCAACAGAAGCAAGTGGATAAGGTCGTGGAAGAATACAAAGACATCTTCTCATCACCTATTGGGGTAACTCTGAACTGTCAGGTCAAGCATCCCATTGATCTGACCCCCAGCACACCGTTACCTAATGGGCCAGTCTATCATCACTCTCTACTAGAAAATGAGGAGATCAAGCATCGGATCTAAGAACTGCTCCATAAGGGGCACATCCGACCCAACTCATCACCTTGTAGAATACCCTTGTTGTTAAGGGGGAGTGTTGAAATATTGTAACTGCGAAGAATATTCTAATTATAATTGAGTTATTATTACATAGATCAAATCCCCTTTTGCGGATTGATCATGTCGGGACTTATGTATGACCAAATCCCCTTTTGTGGATTAGTCAAACCATATTCATATGGCGGTAATTGAGAAGTCGACCCCTAGGGTTTATTAAAGTGGTTTTAACCACTATTGGAAGAAGTCGGCCCTGCTTGGTGAAGAGATAAAACCCTAGCGCCCCTCGGCTAGTATAAATAAGAGAGGATGGTGCCTTATTCACTCACTCACTCAGTCACTCATCCAGTGCGCAAGTTTTGGAGGTAGCTGCAGTTGCAAGAAGGAGAGAGAGGCACATTGCTCAGTCTTGGATATTCTCTAGTGTTTTGGTCTTTAGTCTTGGAATTGTATTGGTAATCTATTATTGAGGAAGTTTTTGTTGGGTTTTCTCCCCCATGAGGGTTTCCCAGGATAAAATGTTGTGTACCTTGTGATTGTGTTTCTTTCAATGATCCTACTTATGCTATTATTGTCTAGTAAATTGAAAAGAACTTAATAACAACTCTAAATTCAACATGGTATCAGAGCTTGACTAAATAGAGCACCTTTCATTGGGTAACCAAAAATGCCATTGTTATCGTATAAGAAAATTAGGGATTTTTGTTGGAAGGGAATTTCTGACTAAAAAACATTTAGGGAAATGCACCCTAGCTTAGTGCATCAATTGGCAGCTTGAGCACACCTTTTCAGTGGCCAGAGCCTCTAAAAAGTGAAACCCTAGTTTTGACAGGTACCAGGAAACCAGAACCAGTACCAGAAGTACCAGTCCATATTTGCACGGGTCCAATTTCAAGGGGTAAAATTTGGATATTATGAAAATAGACTGCTCTAGTCTACTTCCCTCAGCCCAACGCAACTCCTGCTAAGGTCAGATTCAACTTATGAGCACTTTCATTTTTTGGTCATTTTCCCAGCTCCAGGTCAAGATGTCTGCAAGCACCAAGCTTTTTGACAAGTTAGAAGGTTTGGAAATTTTTTTTGCCTGGAAGTACAAGAGTACAATCATTATTGAAGAGAATGACCTTGCAAAATTCATAAAGGAAAATGTACTGGAACTCAAAGAAGATGCAACCAATGAAAAGTACAAGAAGGATATGGTTAGGGCCAAAAGGATCATTGCAGACTCTATTAAAGATCACTTGATTTCTCAAGTGACTTATAAGAATAATACAAAAGAGATGTTTGATGCCTTGACCAGAATGTATGAAGGGAAGAACATCAACTGGAAGATGAACTTGAGAACCCAAATCAAGAATACAAAGATGCAGAAAGGAGAAACAATTCAAGACTATTTCTCTAGGGTTACTCATTTCAAAGAACAACTAGAAGAAATTGGAGACAAATTGGATGAATATGAACTCATCATGACAACTCTTAATGGTCTCACAAGACCTTGGGATGCCTTCATCCAAACTATCTGTGCCAAAAAGGAGAAACTCCAATTTGACAGTATGTGGGAAGAATGTGTTCAATAAGAAGCAAGAGTAGCCAATCGAGAAGTAGTACTATTAAGGGATGAATACCAAGCCCTAGTTGCTCATGCTAAAGGAGGAAAGAAAAGGTCTCGTCTCCAAAAGGAGATCCACCACCATAAGGAATCTCACTCCTCAAAGAGATTCACTCACTTCCATAAAGAATCTCACCTTCCAAGGAGATTCTGGAAATTTTAGAAAGGTCAAAGAAGAGAAAAAGATTTCTCCTCTTATCAATGTTATAAATGTGATAAGATGGGACATATTGCTAAGAATTTTCCTGCCAGAAGGGAAGAATACAAGAAGAGAAATAACAAAAGACATCATGCCCATGCAATTGAAGATGATGAGCCACCCATGAAGTTGACTAAAGAAGAGATTGAAGATTATGTTTTATTTTCCGCCCTCTCCGGATCTCTGACACTTGGAGAGGATACTTGGCTCATATATAGTGGTGATTCTAAGCACATGACAGGTTAGAGAGACATTCTCTCTGGCCTTACAGAAAAGAGCTTTCCTCATAAAGTTACACTCGGAGATGATTACTAGTACTCTATCAACTGAGTGGGAGAATCCACCTACAAACATGATTCAAGGACCCCGATGAAGATGAAGGATGTACTATATGTACCAGGGTTGATGAAGAACTTACTTTCTATCTCAAATTTAGATAATAAAGGCTTCAGGGTTGCATTCATAGATGGTGAAGTTCTCATGTGGCCTAAAGGAAAAACCATAGAAGATGCAATTCTTATTGGAACAGAAGAAGGTGGCTTGTATAAGTTAAAAGGTCACTCAGATGCAGCCTTGACTCACTCCACTGAGAGTCCATGTGAAATTTTTCATAGAAGACTAGCTCACATCAACTACAAAGGCTTACCATATGTAAGCAAGGTAGTTACAGGTCTACCAGGATTCAAGGTTGATCATGAAAGTGTGTGCAAGGGATGTGCACAAGGAAAGAACATAAATAATCCTTTCCCAAAGAGCGATAGTAAAGCAGAAGGAATCTTGGAGTTCATCCACTCATATGTATGTGGTCCAATGCCATCAACCTCTCTTAGTGGGTATGTATACTATGTGCCATTTGTTGATGATTTTTCTCCCAAGACTTGGGTTTATTTATTGAAATCAAAAGATGAAGTGTTTGGAAAATTCAAGGAATTCAAATCCTTGATAGAAAATCTCTCTGAAAGAAAAATCAAGATACTCAGGTCATATAATGGAGAAGAATACACCTCAAAAGAATTTGGAAGCTTTTGCAGAGATGTCGAGATTAAGAGGGAGCTCACCACTCCCTATAATCCTCAGCAAAATGGTGCGGCAGAAAGAAAGAATAGAAAAATAATGGAAGCAGTGAAGACTATGATCCACGATCAAGATCTTCCAATGAACTTATGGGCTGAAGCAACAAGAATGACGATTTATGTCCAAAACAGATTATCCCATAATGCACTTGTATTCAAAACCCCTGAAGAAATATTCTCCAGGAAGAAACCAGAATTAAGCCATCTCAAGATATTTGGTTGTCAAGTGTTTGTACACATTCCAAAAGAAAGGAGAACTAAGATAGACCCTTCAGGAAATAAGGGAATATTTGTTGGATACTGTGAGGTCTCTAAGGCCTTCAAAATTTACATACCAGGTTACCATCATATTGATATAAACAGAGATGTAACCTTTGATGAAGATGCAACACTCGGGAAATAAAGGAGATGTCAACTTGAAGAAGTATATGAAGAAGAACCTATAGCTCCTAGAGTTGCAGAACCAGTGAGGGAAGTTACAGTTGCCCCCGATGATGAGATTCCAAAAGATCATTTTATGACATAATCTCAAGAACCTCCCCAAATGACGATCTCTCACAAGAGAAAGCTAGCTTGAGCAAGGGAAATTATTCAAGATGGAGAGAATTATGGTGCCCCGGAAGGAACCATGAGGCAAACCAAGAAACCTAAGCCATTCTCTAGTTATATGGCTTTGATGTGTGATCTCATAGAAAAGGAACCTACTTGCTTTGAAGAAGCCATTCAGAAGAAAGAATGGGTGGATGCCATGACAAAAAAATACCAATCCATTATAAAGAATGAAGTATGGGAAATAGTTCCCAGACCAAAGAACAAAGATGTGGTATCTTCTAAATGGATGTACAAGATAAAACATGATGCAGATGAAAGTATTGAAAAACATAAAGCAAGATTTGTAGCTCGTGGATTTTCTCAAAAGGAAGGCATTGATTATGAAAAGACGTTTTCTCCTATATCCAGATACACTTCTATTAGAAAAATCATAGCTCTTGCAACCAAGATGAAGTGGAAGTTACACCAAATGGATGTGAAAACAACCTTCTTACATGGTGTTATTGAACAAGAAGTGTATATAGAACAACCACGAGGGTTTTAAGTTGAAAGACTCATGTCTGCAGCTTGAAGATGGCTCTGTATAGATTAAAGCAAGCTCCCAGAGCTTGGTATGAAAGAATTGATAGTTTCCTGACGAGCTTGGGCTTTACCAAGAGTAAACTTGATTCTAACCTTTTACTTCAAGGTTATGAATGATGGGCCAGTTATATTGATGTTGTATGTGGATGACTTATTCTTAACTGGAGAGGAAAGGCTCATCACAGATTGTAAGAAGAAGCTCACTGCAGATTTTGAGATGAGATACCTAGGCCTGATGCATTATTTCTTAGGACCTCTTGAAGTTTGGCAGAGCCCAAGAGGATCTTCGTTAACCAAGGAAGTATGCAGTTGAAATACTGAAGAGGTTTGATATGTTAGAATGTAAATCCATGAACGCACCCATGGAAACAAAGTTGAAGCTCCTGGTTGATACTTCACCAGAATTAGTTGATGCTACTCTGTACAAACATATTATTGGTTCGTTGATGTTTCTCATGAATACCAGGCCCGATATATGCTTTTTTGTGAACACCTTGAGTCAGTATTTGGTGGAGCCCAGACATGTTCACCTTGTAGCTGCAAATCATGTGATGAGATACCTTAAGGGTACGTTTGATTTGGGTCTCTGTTATACTGGAGATCATGACTTCAGACTGTTTGGTTATACTGATTCAGATTGGGTTGGAAGTGTTTCTGATAGAAAGAGCACTTCAGGATGTTGTTTCAATTTGGGGTCAGCCATGACAGAGCATAAAGCAATCCAGTATTTCTCTCAGCATGACAGAAGTGAAATACATCATTGCATGTTCTACCCGTTGTGAATCCATATGGCTTTGGAAGTTGTTGACAGGTCTATTCGATCTGGAGATGGAAGCCACCGTGATTCTATGTGATAACCAGAGTTGCATAAATATGACGAAGAAACCAGTGTTCCATGATAAGTTGAAGCACATAGAGATCCGGTATCACTACATTCGTGATATGATGCAAAGAGGAGTTGTAAAGCTCCAATATGTTAACACATATGAGCAGGTTGCAGATGTGTTGACCAAGCCTCTATCTCGTGTAAAGTTTGAATACTTTTGAGACAAGCTTGGTATAGTCTGAAAGGACCTCCCTCGAAAGGGGGAGTGATGTTGATGATACTATGGTATCTCTACCAACAAAGGGTAGCTCAGTTAGGATTTTATATCCTAGGGGATTGATCAGCCCTGGGCAGATCCCAAAGGTCCAATAAGGACGATCTGTCAGAGCACATGTGCATGTATATGCCAGTTGTGGTTAGTAGTGGTAGATCTGTTAGGAGTTTATAATCCAAGGGAATATATTGATTCCTGGGCAGATCCCGAAGGTCCAGTAAGGATATTCTGTTAGAGTACCACATGGCAGCTCCGTTAGGATTTTATATCCTAGGGAGTCTTATGATTCCTGGGCAGATCCCGAAGGTCCAGTAAGGACGGTCTGTCAGAGTACCACAAAATGTTGTTGTTGCACCTACCTCATTCTATTTCCCGATGATGATGATGATGTTGTATCAACCTCGTGCTATTGTTGATGATGTTGAACCAGCCTCGTGTTGTTGATGATGTTGTATCATCTTAGTGTTGTTGATATTGTTGTTATAGATTTTATGCTAATTGATGTTGATGCAGATGATGATGATGTTGCTACTCCGACTCCATGTTGTGAATGATGATGTTATTTATGATAAGAAAAAATTTCAATGATTTGTAGATATGCCAGTTAGTGTTCCAAATGTTGATGATGTTGTTGCCCTCTCTCTCTCTCCTGGTGATGTTTTATTGAGTTATGTCTGTAGAATACCCTTCTTGTTAAGGGGGGGTGTTGAAATATTGTAACTTCAAAGAATATTCTAATTATAATTGAACTATTATTACATAGATCAAATCCCCTTTTGCGGATTGATCATGTCGAGACTTATGTATGACTAAATCCCCTTTTGTGGATTGGTCAAACTATATTCATATAGTGGTAATTGAGAAATCGGCCCCTAGGGTTTATTAAAGTGGTTTTAACCACTATTGGAAGAAGTCGACCATGCTTGGTGAAGAGACATAACCCTAGCGCCCCTTAGCTAGTATAAATAATAGAGGATGGCGCCTCATTCACTCATTCACTCAGTCACTCATCTAGTGTGCAAGTTTTAGAGGTAGCTGCAATTGCAGGAAGAAGGAGAGAGAGGCACATTGCTCAGTCTTGGATATTCTCTAGTGTTTTGGTCTTTAGTCTTGGCATTTTATTGGAAATATATTATTGAGGATGTTTTTGCTCGGTTTTCTCCCCCATGAGGGTTTTTTCAGGATAAAATGTTGTGTACCTTGTGATTTTGTTTCTTTCAGTGATCCTACTTTTGCTATTATTTTCTAGTAAATTGAAAAGAACTTAATAGTATCTCTAAATTAAATAGACCCCACCTATATGAGACAGATCCTGACTTTGCCAACAGTTGTTGGATGTTGGGCACAAACACAATTGTCATTAATTTCAATCTTCATGACGAGTTGTTCTGCTATCTGGGCCATCTCTTTGTTCCATCAAGCGAGCAAGCGAAACTGATTTGGGAAGCCCACTACAGTCAGGTGGCAAAACACTTCGACATGGAAAAAGCAGTGGCAGTGTTGCAGCGACATTTCTACTAGATGAAAATTCGATAGGATGCCAACAAGTATATTCGGTCTTGTGTTGTATACGCTATTTCCAAACCGACCACTAAGAAACAAGGCATGTACACTCCTCTGCCTACTCCTGACTTGCCCTAGGAATCCATATCAATGGACTACATGTCGGACCTTCCATCCACCAAGTGGGGAAATGACTTTGTTTTTTTGGTTGTTCATTGCTTTTCTAAGATGGTGATTCTAGTCACCTGCAAGAAGAGCATCACAATAGAGGCCACTGCCAAGCTCTTCTTTTAATGAGTGTGGGTACACTTTGGGATCCCATAAACTATTATCTCATATCAGGACAGTCGGTTCCTTGTCACATTTTGGTCGAGCTTCTAGTCACTGATGGACACTAAGCTCAACAAGTCCACTACCTTCCACCGCCATACGGATGACCAAACCAAGGTCGTCAACCGAATGATCATGCACATCATGTGCATGTACAATTCCAAGCACCCCCACACCTTGGATGAGATTCTTCCCTATGTTCAGCAGAGCTACAACAGAGCCATACATAGCTCAATCGACCACAACCCCTTTCAGGTGGGGTTGGGATTTCAACCATTGGGTACCATGTATGTTAAACTAACCCTTGCAGCCACCCAGGAAGACTCGTCGCATGCTCCAATTGGAGATGACAAAGCCACCTGGTTCATTGAGCTCCACCTGGCTCATTGAGCTGATCCATCACATCCATCAACAGTTTCATGATATTTTACAGAAGTCCAATGCCAAGTACAAGCAATGTCGTGATCAACACCGAATGCCACACTAGTTTCAGGTGGGAGACAAAGTTTGGTAGCACTTGTATAAATAATACCTTACAGGGCCTCATCGGAAGCTTCATCCACTCCATTATGGACCCTACACCATTACCACGTTTGTGGGTGACAATTATTTTGAGTTCAACCTTCCCCTCTTCATTGGCTTGCACCCAATGTTCAATGTGGACCTCCTTCGACATTATTTTCCACCATTATTGGACACCTCAGAGATAGAAAAACATATGACACAAAAAAATATCAACCATGATTGAATGGAACAGGCATCCACTGATCAGATCATGGACACACAGGTCAAGGTCACTCGTCAATGGAGGATCCATCTTTATCGGGTTGTCAAAGCAGGGCAGTTCCTGCACCAAGGCATGTGGCTCACCCGGGGCCTTTTAGCATAAATTTCCTCATTTGATGGGGGAACTCAACACAATGGAGACCATTTTTTTCTAAGGGGGGAGGATTTATGCAGGCTCAAAACACCTTTTCCAACTGGCTTAAAAACATTTTTTTGGCAACTTACTATTTTTAGTAGTTTTTCGGTTCTTGAAGTTCCAGGGCCATTTTAAGGGCCTAAACGATGTTTTTTCACGATCAGACACCAAAATAATTAATAAAGGCTCTGGATGATCCCCCTAAATTAAGATCCTCTTCAATACCTTTCCAGCAAGCTATTGTGCACCCTAAACGAAGATCGTATGCAAAAGTTACGACCGCGAGAAGTTGATGTACTAACTTACCCCAACGGGACCCACATGACTTTTGGCGCTTCATCTCCTAGGGTTAGGTTGTTGGATCTCTAGGGTTTTGAAATTAATGTTTATTGTAAAAAGGCCTTCAGAGCCTCATTGTACTCATCTTCTTGCAAATGAGCATAGTCGTCACATCTCTTCTCAGAGATAAGCTGCCACCATTCTAGCAAGCTTGTTTTCAGTCTGCATTTACAATTTTCAACATATTTCTTACTTAATTGAAGTCAAGTTTTACTGTATCTCTGTTATTTTTCACTATGTCTTTGTGTTAATATTACAAATCTATGGTTTTATTTCGTTCCGCTCATAAATCCAAATCAAAGCATGTGCTAAATGCAATTGCGAGGCAGAGAGGTTTGTGAATCTTCCCGGGCTTCTGCACGATGGCACTACGTGGGAGCTGAAGTGGAGAGTGTTAGCCATATATCCCACATAGATTGATCATAATCACTAGAGATGAGATATAAATAAACCCAGGTGAGGAGATCGATATGTTTCATGCATTACATGTTGGTGGTATGGGACAATGGTGTTGTGTCATGAGGTTGATTAGTGATGTTTGCTTCGAGATCATTGGGTGGGCCATGTAAAAATTGCCTTTGTTGCTAATCCTTGTATTCATTTTTATTTTTATTTTAAATTAGACTTCCAAGTTAAGGAATAAAATGTGACGATAGAACATCATTGGTTTTGATCTACCCCTACTCGACGAATCAAGTTACTTTTTCCAATGTGTTCGCCCTAGTGTTTAGATGCAAGATGATATGAAAGTATTGAATAGATTCGAATTTCTCCCCCTATTGAATGGTTCTTTGTTAATTCATTTGAATGCTCAAATGATGGAATTTTTGTAGATTTTGAAGCCCATTAATGACCAATTATGAGTCCCCTACTACAAGGAGATCCTTGCTTTGTTTCACATCTATAAGCTTTATTCCCATATAAATGACCATAGCCTCTGCTTGATTATTGCAAGAATGTAATGTTGATGAAAAGTGATAAAGTCCTTATACTAACATTTTTGAATCTCACTAGCCCTAAAAAAATAAGTCCTTGGGCCTAATGTTATTTTTATAGTTGTGTATTTCAACAAAAGAAAAGAGAAAAAGTGTTTGTATGTGGATTTTTTATAAACAAATTTAAAGAAAAATAATCTGAAATATCATCATACAAGAGATCCAAAAGTGAGACCAAAATCGATAGACGATTTTATTGATTTCATTCTAAATTACAATCAAAGCCTTTCTTTACAAACCCCTATGAGGGTAAGGACCAAAGTCGTACTTAGAAGTCTAGGATGGAATTTTACATCATACAAAGACCATTAATGCCTTCAAAAAAATTCCAAGATCAGAAAAGTATTAGATCATTCAAGCTGCAAATGCATCATTGTCTTGACTCTACAAAATAATTATAATCAACACTGAAAACTGATTCAAAAATGAAATTAAAATTAATAGACTATCAAGACAAATGAATGATCTGTTGAAGCATGTCAAAATTATATGCTTCTTGTTCCTTCTTCTTTCCACCTTCAGTATGATCCTACTATCGACAAGAGGATTCATCTCTATGCAATTCATAAATGAATGAAAGATGAATGAAATCTCACTTTAGAACAAGAGAAAAACTTTATCACAATTGCCTCTTTATTCTCTCTCTGCTCTGTCCTTTCTTGTCTTCTCCCTTTTATTCTTCAAAAGGTAGTTGAATTAGTTTTAACTACCTTTAGTTATAGAGTTAGATAATTTTAATTAGGTAGGACAGATTTATTAAAAAATGATAAAGGGTAATAATAATAAACAATAATTAATAGGTGGGTGTTAAAAATATTTCAACATCCCAACCCAGTTTCAGTCTCGCTGATTTTTCTGCCAAATTTAAATGCCGAAACTCCAGTTTCAGCACTAGTTTAGCATACGTTACAACATTGTTTCATCATATGTCACAGCGATGTTTCAGCATATGTCTCAGCACTGTTTCAGCATATGTCACAGCGGTGTTTCAACATATGTCACAGTGGTGTTTCAGCATATGTTACAACATTGTTTCAGCATATGTCTCAGCACTGTTTCAGCATATGTTACAGTGGTGTTTCAGCATATGTTACAGCGGTGTTTCAGCATATAAAAACTTAACAGAAAATAAACTTCAGAACTGAAACATGAGGATTTTGAACATCGTTTTCAATGTAGAAATAAAATATCAACAATATGCAAAACTCAGAAAATATAGACACAAAGATTTTCGGTCTAACTTCGACCCTGGAAAAACCCATAAGGGGAAAACCAGTGAGAGAGGGATTTGTATTATTTATGAGCTTCTGAGAAATTCTTTTACAACATATTCATCTTCAGATATTTACACAAACTTATTTGGACATTCCTGTAGCTTTGCTCCTCGATTTCTGTACCAGAAATCCGTACAACTGTACGACTGTCCCAGCAATTAATGTTGTATGGACTGTCTTGAAATTCGTGCCAAAACTCTGCTAAGACTCAACTAAATGTTGTTCGGCAGCCTTGGAATGCATGCCAATACTCCCAGAAATTTCAGCTGTTGTCTCTTTTCTTCAGCTCGACCTCTCTCTTGCTCTCTCTTATTCTCTCAACAAGAATGCTTGAACTCCTCTTGTTCTCTCAACAAGAATGCTTCAACGTACCCAAGAATGGGTGCGCCCTCTTGCCCAAGTCAACCTCATGAGGGAAGGTGAGGGGTTTTCTAATCTAATGGTTGAGATTAGATCAGATGGGTGGTTGAGATTTGGTGTCTCTTCACTCACCCTCACTTTAATCATAAAGTCACCTTTTAATTTGCATCTCACAAATTAAATGACTAGGACCCACATTCGACACTTTCTCCCCCCTTAGGCGCCTAGGGAAGAGAAACACTTTCCTTGGTACTTTATTTTGATTAAAAATTTAACACTCCCTCATACCGAGGAAAGTGTTACTCACCACTCCAAGCTTGTCCCTGAAAAATACAAACTTGCCCATGTTCAATGCCTTGGTGAATATGTCTGCAACCTGCTCCTCAGTAGATATGTACTGTAGCTCCACTGCTCCTCTCTGAACATAATCACGGATGAAGTGATACCGAATCTCGATATGCTTAGACCGGTCATGAAAAACTGGATTCTCCGAGAGTTTAATGCAACTCTGATTATCACAGTAAATCACGGTAGGCCTCAACTGCACACCGAA
>SNQJ01S0050963.1:76778-103748 GCA_010110895.2 Picea sitchensis
CCAAGGAATAATCAAACAATCCTTTATGTCTTCATGCATTATTCCACATTGTGTATCACCACCATCTTCTCAATCAATATCTATCATTTACTTTTGAACATGGGAAGTATAATGAAATTGGGAGTGATGAGATGATTTGTAGCTTATGTAAAGGGAAATAGATGATAGGAATGCATGATACATGTTCATAATCCATTTAAACACCAATCAAATTGTCAAACCATATATGTCAAACTGTCAACAAAGTCTTCTTTAAAAAAAAATCATTTTGTATTTAGACAACAAGAGGAAAATATATGAAATTAAATGATGTATGACTTTGGGACTTTAGGAATAATGTTTGGAAAATGATATAATGAGGGGGTTTGGTCCTGCATATATAAAATAAAACAAGGAAAAGATTTTCTTCATATTTATATCCCAAAATAAACCAACTTATAAACATTTTTAAAGAAAAATAACTTTCAACTAACATAAATTCAAATTGTTGTAGTCAACAGAGGCGTCATGCCTTCAGAATATTCATAATGCAAAGGCTTGTCAAACCATATCCATACTTTTAAACTGAGCATAAAATGAAACCATATAGTTGAGTTCCATGCAAGAAAGCAATGATCTTTTATATACCATCATCAAATAACCAATCCCTGAAAGTCGGAACATCAAAAACCGACTTAGCAAATAGACATTTTTTTCCTTATGAAGCTTGAATTCGAAACCATGCAGTTTCAACCAAGAATTATAACCAAACCATTAATATTTTGGGATTTAGAACCTTTTATCGCACAAATTGTAGGTTGGGAAAAGCCCGACCGAATCCACTGGATGGCGATAACGGTGGGAGAGATTACCCATTGTCACCTCAAATAAACCCTCCCTCGCCTCTATGAAGGAAGATTCCAACACAAGGGGGAGTCCCGGGTGACCCTAGGGGGAAATGAAATGGAAAGTGAGAGTATGGAAGTGGATCACCTATAGGTCAAGATATTAGAAGACAAAAGGATTGATAACAAGTCTCGAAGATGGAGGATGGTTGTCAAAGCCTTGGGTACCTGCACCAATGTTAAAATATTGGATGTGCTCATTTTAACCATAGATAATATCACTATTGTCACCCAACCATAGGCACACGGGAACCCAAGATCACCTTAACCTTTGCTAGATAGAATGATTCCGGAAAGCCATACTAGAAACAGCAAATAAACCCTAGCTGCAGCAATAGCACAAGATGGAACCAGAAAAACACCATCCAACTGCAAAACCAACACAAGACAAGGAGAGTGCACCTTTGCCAAGGGTAGCGCACAAGAGAACGAGTCTCCACAACCACGAAACAAGAACAATACTCAACTGCAACAGTTGCAGTTTCACTTATTCCCAAGAATACCACTAAGAATACCACCAAGAATATCACCAAGAATATCCCCAAGAATACCAAAGGTAGGGCGCATATCTTAGGCTAGATAGCGCTAGAGAGAGAGACCAAGAGTCACCCCAGAATATCCATGATCCAGGTGGATATCGGTGGCCACCCACCTTTTCCAACTGACTCAAAATAGTTTTCTAGAAATTTTGGTAATTTACTATTTTTAGTAGTTTTTTCGAGTCCTGAAACTTTCGGAGCCGTTTTGAGGCCCTAAATGACGTTTTTTGGGAAAACGGGGAGCAACATATGCATTCCTTCAATGTTGCCCCCAAAATGAATCTCCTCAATGATACCTTTCCAACGGGCTATCATTCGCTGAAAACGGAGATCGTATGCAAAAGTTGCGACCCCAGAAAGTTGATGTACTAACTTACCAAAACGGGGCTCAAATGACTTTTGGCGCTTCATCTCCTAGGGTTAGGTTTTTGGATGTCTAGGGTTTTGGGCATTCCTATTTATTGTAAACAGCCCTTCAGAGCCTCATTGTAATCATCTTCTTGCGAATGAGTGCATCCATCACATCTCTTCTCAGAGATAAGCCGCCACCATTCCAGCAAGCTTGTTTTCGCTGCATTTTACAGTTTCAGCTTATTTCCTTATTGAATAGAAAACTAGTTTTACTGTATCTCTGTTATTTTTTGTTAAGAACCTATTAATAATCTATAGACATTTCGTTCTACTCATAAAATCTGGATCAGTGGTGTCAGAGAGGTCTGCTCCTTGTCGTCTTAATGCATGTCCCCAACGAGGTCGGAGTACAAAGAGTTGGGTCTCGAGCTTGTTTCTCTTGAGGACAAAAGCTCTCGCACGCCCAAGTGACCTCTCATGGTAGGAGAAAAGAAATATGATGGGATAGGAGATACAAAAGAGGAACAATATGATGGATAGTTTCACGCAAATCCTTCGGTGGCTACCAACAGGCGATGCATCTTCTTTGAGCGGAGGCACTGCCCCCTTCAAGGTACAAATAGACTTTGATATTCCCATATTTGAAGGTAAGATAGGCGCAGATGTTGTAGACAACTGGTTGAATCTACTAGAAGGGTATTTTTATGTCCATAACTTTTCAAATAGAAAAAAGATTACTTTTGCGCTCCTCAAAGTCGTTCCCCATGTCAAAGATTGGTGGGAAACTTTCTATGAGCAAAAGGAAACAGAGGAACCCTCATTATTCAAAGTAATGACCACCTGGGAATCCTTCAGAGATGCTATTAAGTAAATATATTACCCTGTCAGAAGCTATGACGACTTGTATACCAAATGGACCACACTACGACAAGAAAGAGACCAAGCAGTGCCATATTTCACAAATATCTTCCATACCTTGCGCACCAAGCTAGATATCAAAGATTCAAAGCGACATCTGGTGCTCAAGTATCGCGGTGCTCTGCATAGATACATCCAAACTAAAATGAAATTTTTGGGCATCTCATCCTTGGGCGCGGCCTACCGATATGTCTTCAAAATCGAGCAGAAGCTCAAACAAAAGACGCGGCAATTTGGACCTGGGAACCCCTCACAAAAAAAGCCAGAAAAGGACGACCCCAACCCACAGAACAAAGGACAAAGAAAAGATGGAAAGTATCAGGACAACCAATCCAAGCCACAAGCAAAGAAGGACACCGAAAAGACAAAGAAAGATACCGAGAAGTGGTGTGACTTCCATAAGAGCCCTTGGCATAATATTGTTGACTATTGCTCAAAGCAGGGTTGGTGGCCGAAGTGAAAGCCTCTGAATTAGATGTGGGTTCTGACTCTGATCCAGAACCATCAAGGGGAATATGGATCATTGAAATGGAACGCAGTGCCACCATTGCTACCACCAAGCTCAAGCCTGGTGAACCAGACGAGTTAGAAGAAGGAGAGCGCCTCTTCCATTCACAAATGTGGGTAAAAGGCAACCCAATGCACTTCATCATTGATAGCGGTAGCGAGAAGAACCTCATCTCAGCAAAGGTCATCAAGCGGCTAGCCCTACTAACAAGGCCGCACCCACAACCCTACACCATTAGATGGCTCTACCAAGGAATTGATCCCCATGTTAGCCAACAGTGTCGACTGTCGTACAACATCAAGCCCGTCAAAGATGAGGTATTGTGTGATGTTTCTCCTCTCAAAGTTTGTGATGTTCTTTTGGGTCAACCTTATTTATGGAAATGTCATGTTGTATATGATTCTAGGCCTCGTAGCGTTATTATTACTTTGAACAGGAAATTGTACAAGATACCCGAAGCAGTCCCACCTAGTGCTATTTCCTTGATCTCTGCTAAGCAATGCAGGAAGGTCATCTCTCATATGGGGAAGTTTGTCTTCTTCATGATTCGCTCTCAGAATAAGTGAAATATCATAGCCACATCCAAAGTCTCTGCGTCCAACCTCTCCACACAGCAGAAGCAAGTAGATAAGGTCGTGAAAGAATACTTGGATATCTTCTCCTCACCTACCGGGGTACCTCTGCACTACCAAGTCAAGCACCCCATCGATCTGACCCCCAACGCACCACTACCCAATGGGTCAGTCTATCATCGCTCTCTGTTAGAGGATGAGGACATCAAGCGACAAATCCAAGAACTTCTCCACAAGGGGCACATCCGTCCCATCTCATCACCGTGCAAAAGCCCAATCGTGCTGGTACAGAAGAAAGATGGAACATGGCGACTCTGCATTGATTACCAGGCTCTGAATAAAATCATAGTCAGAAACCGGTACCCGATTCCCCGAATTGATGACCTCCTTGATCAACTCACGGGGGCCAAATACTTCAGTAAGATTGATATAAAGTCTGGCTACCACCAGGTCCCGATAGAACAGACAGATGTGAAGACTTCCTGCAAGTCAAAGGAAGGCATTTTGAATGGTTGGTCATGCCCCTTGGTTTGAAAAAACCTCCAGCCACTTACACGAGGATGATGGACAACATCCTGCAACCATTCACCAATACTTTTGTAATGGTGTATCTAGATGACATTCTCATTTACAACAAGACTTGGGTTGAACACTTGCAGCATATTAAATAGGTTCTGCACACCCTACGGCAGCACAAGCTATACGCCAACTTGGAAAAACTCTCCTTCGGCATGGACATGGTCCATTACTTAGGCTACATCGTTGATTAGCATGGCGTACATGTGGATCCAGCCAAGATCCAAGTCATCTGTGACTGGCCAGCCCCAACCACACTCACTGAGCTTTGAAGCTTCTTGGGCCTTGCCAATTTCTACTGCAAGTTCGTGTTGGGATTCTCCCATATTGCATGGGCCCTCAGCCAACTAACCAAGGGAGGCGGTAAGAACAAATTTGTGTGGGGCTAGTCCCAACAAAAAACATTCGATAATTTGAAGCAACGCTTGTGCTTAGCCCCAGTAATTTCACTACCAAACCTGCAACAACCCTTTGAGATCGAGACAAATGCTTCAGACTATGTCGTGGGTGGTGTATTCACTCAGCACGACCACCCTGTGACCTATCATAGTGAGACACTATCAGATGTTGTCCGTAAGTACCCTACTTATGACAAAGAAATGTACTCCATTGTGCAAGCATGTCGCTAGTGGAGACATTACATTATTCGAAAGGAGACAGTCATCCACACTGATCGTAAGCCATTGCAATTCATGCAAACACAAGGAAAATTGTAGAATGACCGCCATCAAAAGTGGTCCACATACTTGCAGCAATTCCACCTCAACATCAAGTATAAAACAAGAAGCAAAAATTGCGTCATTGATTGCCTCGGCAGACCACCAGTCGCGGCACTCACCACGGTGTTAAACTCTTGTGAGCATGAGACTTCTAGATGGCCCCAACTCTATGAGACAGACTTGGACTTTGCCACCACCTACCAAATGTTGGGTGCAAACACAGTTGTCAATAATTTCCATCTTCAGGATGGGTTGTTGTGTCGTCTGGGCCATATCTGTGTACCATCAAGAGAGCAAGTGAAGCTAATCTGGGAAGCCCACTATAGTCGGGTGGCAAGACACTTCGGTGTTAAAAAGAAAGTGGCGATGCTACAAAAACATTTCTACTAGCCGAAACTTCGACAGGAGGTCAGCAAGTATATCAGGTCCTGCACTACCTGTGCTATTGCCGAACCGACCACTAAGAAACAGGACATGTACACCCCTCTTCCTACTCCTGACAGGCCATGGGAATCCATCTCAATGGACTACATCTCCAGCCTCCCATCCACCAAGCGGGTAAATGATTGTGTTTTTGTGGTTGTTGATCATTTTTATAAGATGGCGATTATGGTTGCCTGCAAGAAGAGCATCACAACAGAGGCCACTTCCAAGCTCTTCTTTGAACGAGTCTGGGTACATTTTGGAATCCCACAAACCATTGTCTCAGATTGGGATAGTTGATTTCTCAGCACATTCTGGTCGAACCTCTGGTCACTACTGTACACCAAGTGTAATATCCCCCGATAGTTCCCCAGTGATATTATGAATTGTAATCATGTTTTGTAAGCTGGTGGGTCGAGTATTGATAAGATGGTGGGCTTATGTGTTTATTAGGCCAGAGAGCCTAAGTGTTAAGGCCAGGAGCCTGATTTTTTATATGTAATTATGTAGATCATTAATATAATATATAAACATCATTGCGTGTCGATCGACCATAAAGAAAGAGTGATGGGGGACTAATCTTCCACAGTATGGGTAAGGGAGAGGGGGCTGAAATGTAGGAAAAGGGGCTAATCTTGAGGACTTAAGTCCTTAGGAATAATAATTTATTATTATTCCAAAGTGGTGTGAAAGGTATGTTTTTATCCCAAGTCCTGGGAGAGGCAACGCATGCAGCCCCAACGTGTGCAAAAAGGGAACACATACTTGATGGAGTGCATGCAGCTTCATGGGCGACATGTGTCAACCCAGGCACATGCAATTTAACCCAAGAATTGAGTCAGGATGAGGGTACATCCTCCATTCTATCGTCGGTTGTCTAAACCGTTGGGAGTCTGTGAATGACCTCTGCTTAAGTTTCCTGTCATGCAATCCTGAAAACCAGAACCAAAAGTCGACTGGTGTATTTCTGTGAATTTCGTGGCCTTTGTATTCATCCTTTGCAATGTTCATGCACGCACCTGAGACCCGAAATCCGTCACCTGAGTCGTTCTGTGAACCTTCCATACTCCTCCTGAGTTCACTGGAATCCTTCCCGAGAACCATTTGGTCTCTACACTGGACCTCTACATAGCCACGCACCTCTGAAGCCGACCCGCATCTTTTGTGAAACCTGAGCAATTGTCTATGCCGCGTGTGTTATAACTGTGGGTTGTTGTGGCCACACAATCCCTTGGATGAGTGTGATTAGCTACCATCATGCATTCCTTGTTGAGCCTCGTTGTCCTCCTTATGCTGGAACGGAGCTGAAGAAGCAGGCTGTCAGGCCTCTGTATAACACTCTCTCCAGGTGAGAGAGGTGGTTGTGGTTGAAGAAGCAGGTTGTCAAGCTTGTGAGTGACTCTCTCCAGATGAGAGAGTGCACAGAGGAAGTGAGAAATCCTGGAAGGAGTCCTGTAGCTGCCACAAAGCTCAGAGAATTCTGATCCAGTCTGTTGCTGAAGCCCAAGACAAGGGAGGTTTAGCAGCCGAAGGACTGTCTTGGTGACAGTGAAGGTGTATACTCTTGGGGTGGGACAGGCATGTGGGGAATGAGAGTCTGTTAGCAGTGGGAATAAGTGGCTCCTGGGAGAGAATCCTTCCTCATAAATTATGTTTCTTCCGTTGACCTTGCCTAGCCGAGGATTCCCTTGCCCGGTGGAGCTTAGTCGCAGCTCGGGGGTGACCTACTGCTGAGAGTGATGAGCAGCGCAGTCTAAGGCTACGAGGTTCATGGAAGGTCTGCACGCAGTTGGTGGTGTATTATAGTTTCAAAGATAAGTATCATTATGTGTTTTAATTCTGTACTTAATTAAAATGCATGTTCTGTGATACTTGTAATATTATCATATATTTCGTTGCTAGTTTGAATTGTTGTTAATTTTGTTTAAGTCTGTATGACAACAGTAAATCCATGTCAAATCTCTTAATTTGATTTAATGCTTATTCTTTATAAATAATGCATGTTATATAAATAAGTATGAGAATTTTTTCAAGTAGTAGCGTTGCCCGACAAGTGGGTTGACGGCTGTGGACATTACACCAAGCTCACCAAATCCACAACCTTCCACCCCCAGACAAATGGCCAAACCGAGATCGTAAATCGAATGATTGTGCATATCCTTCGCATGTATAATTCCAAGCACCCTCGCACATGGGAGGAGAGTCTTCCCTATGTCCATCATAGCTACAACCGAGCCCTACATAGCTCAACCAGCCACAACCCCTTTCAGGTGGGGTTGGGATTCCAACCATTGGGTCCCATAGATGTTGCACTTCCCCTTCCGTTCACCTCAACTGACTCATCTCCTGCTCCAACTGAAGCTAACAAAGCTACCTGGTTCATTGAGTGGATCTAGCACATCTTCCAACAGGTTCAGGATATCCTACATAAGTCCAATGACAAGTACAAGAAGCGCCATGATCAACATCGAGTGCCACATAAGTTTTAGTTGGGCGACAAAGTTTGGTTGCACTTGCAGAAAGAACCCCTTACAGGACCCCATCGGAAGCTTCGCCCATTCTGTTATGGGTTGTACACCATCACCAAGGCCGTGGGGGATAAGGATTTTGAGCTCAACATTCCTCCTTTCCTTGGCCTGCACCAAGTGTTCAACGTGGATCTCCTTCGCCCTTATTTCCCACCATTATTGGACATCTTAGAAGTAGTAGAACAACTAACACCAATAGAGCTCAACCCCAACTGCATAAAACATGCATCCCATGATCAGATTGTGGACACACAAATCAAGGGCACTCAATAGCAAAGGATCTAGCTTTATCGAGTTGTCAAAGCAGGGCAGCTCCTGCACCAAGGCAAGTGGCTCACCCTGGGCCAAATTCAGCGGAAATTTCCTCATCTGTTGGGGGAACTCAACGCAATGGAGACCATTTCTTCCTAAGGAGGAAAGACTGATCTAGGTGGATATCAGTGGCCACCCACCTTTTCCAACTGGCTCAAAACAGTTTTCTGGCAATTTTGGTAATTTACTATTTTTAGCAGTTTTTCGGGTCCTGAAACTTTCGGAGCTGTTTTGAGGCCCTAAACGATGTTTTTTGGGGAAATGGGGAGCAATATGTGATTTTCTTTGATATTTCCACCAAAATGAATCTCCTCAATGATACCTTTCCAACGGGCTATCATGCGCCTAAAACAGAGATCGTATGCAAAAGTTGCAACCCCAAGAAGTTGATGTACTAACTTACCCAAACGGGGCCCACATGACTTTTGGCGCTTCATCTCCTAGGGTTAGGTTTTTGGATGTCTAGGGTTTTTGGCATTCCTGTTTATTGTAAAAATGGCTTCAGAGCCTCATTGTAATCATCTTCTTGCGAATGAGCGCAACCGTCACATCTCTTCTCAGAGATAAGTTGCCCGCCACCATTCCAACAGGCTTGTTTCCGCTGCATTTTACAGTTTCAGCTTATTTCCTTATTGAATAGAAAACAAGTTTTACTGTATCTTTGTTATTTTGTGTTAAGCACGTGTTAATAATCTGTATTCATTTCATTCTGCTCATAAAATCTGGATCAATCCGCCTTCCTTTCTTGCAACTACAGCTCCAAACTTACGCTATACCTTTCTGAGAGAGTGAGTGAAGTGTGTGTGTACAAATGAGCTAGAGAACCTCCTATTTATAGTGGTTCTTGTCACCTGTTTCGGCCAACTTGTCTTTATGGAAGATAATACATTTATATTATGTATTCTACTTAGTCGACTTGTCTTATAGGGTTTTTACACATTTGTTTAGGGTTTCTCTTGCTTTCGAAATATTCTATTCTATCCAAAGGTTACACATGGAGGTTAATACCTCCCAAAGATATCATAATATCAACACTCCCTCCTAGCTAGGGAGGTATTAATTGTTATGTTCTCAATCACATCCATTCATTTCACATGGTATGGGAAAGGCTCAAATAGTCTAGCAGACCATTCTACAGGTAGCATCATCATAGCCACACAAGCTATCTCATGATCACACAGATCAAGACACGAGCATCATCATCACTATTAGTATCATATGGTAGCATCCTGGCATCAAAAGATATCATCGTATGCATCATCTCTCGAGGTCATACTCCATCTGAGTAATTAGGCATGATGTTGAATAAGTCATGTGTTGGACTTAGTGCACTCAACAGAGTGTCTTGAATAAGTCACTCACTCAACATAGTGATATAGGGACCATTCTTCCTATCCTAGTCATTGCCTGTGACATAGGAAGAATGATTGTCCCAACAGATGTTGAAAGCCATGCCACAGGATACAAGGACCATTCTTCCCACTCTGGTCACTACTGTGAACTCAGGAAGAATGACTTTCCTAGACCATTTCCCCCCCTCTGGACACTACTGTGAACTCAGGGAAAATGATTGTCTTGTACCAATCTCCCCACTCTAGTCACTACTGTGAACTCAGGGAGACATACCATTCTACCTATCTTGGAAAATCCCCCAGACAACAATTTTCCTAGACAATTCTACCTGTCCGGGAAATGCCCCAGGATAATAGTTGTCTATGGTACATCTACAATTTGCTCTACCTGGACCATTCTCCACTTCGAGAATGATTGTCCACCAGCACATTGATTATCCATGATGTCATATATCAACACTCCCTCCCAACCGAGGAAGTCACCACCTCTCAACCAAGTGGGTTATCTCCACAATTCCAAGCTTGTCCCTCAAGTATGCAAACTTTATCTTGGACATAGGCTTCGTCAAAATATCAGTTGTTTGCTCATCTATGGAGATGTACTAGAGAATCACTTCTCCCTTCTGGAATTTATCACGGATAAAATAATACTTGATCTCAATGTGCTTCGACCTTTCATGGAACACGTGGTCCTCTGAAAGCTTCACAGAGCTTTGATTATCACAATATATCACAGTCGTATTCAACACCTGCTCAAATAGTCTAGAAATTAGTTTACGGAGCCATGATGATTTTGTACAAGCATCACAAACTGGAATATAATCTGCCATGGATTTTCAATCCATCATCCCAAACTTCTAAAGGATCTTTACAACATACTTCCCTTTCCCCATGAAGATTTCACCACGCTTATGCCATACTTCTAGTCTCAAATGATAATGCAAGAGACCAAGATCCTTCATATTGAATTCAGAGGCTAACTCCCTCTTACATTGAATAATGAGAGGCTCTACACTTGTCAGAAAAAAATCATCAACATATAGTAGCGGGCTCACAGGTGCATCATTCACAACCTTGTAATAAAGGTTTGGATCAACATAGCTCTTGGAAAATCCAAGTCTCGTCAGGTAATTGTCAATTCGTGCATATCAAGCTCTTGGAGCTTGCTTGAGTCCATACAAGTCCTTCTTTAATCTGCATACATGGGTTTCTCTCTAGTGTACCTCAAAACCTTGAGGTTTCTCTATGTATAGTTCTTCCTCAATTACTCCATTGAGAAAAGTGCTCTTTACATCCATTTGATGTAAACTCCAAACCATGGATGTTGTAAGATATGTGATGGCTCTAATAGAGGTGTATCTGGAAACTGGAGAAAATGTCTCATCATAGTCTTCTCCCTCCTACTGGGAGAACCTTCTAGCCATGTATATTGCCTTGTATTTATCGATACTCCCATCTATTGAATGCTTTATCTTGTAAACCCATTTACATACTTTCATTCAGGTCTAGGCACAATTTCCCATACATCACGATGGATTGATATTCTTCCATCATAGCTTCCTTCCATTATTTCTTCTTGATTGTTTCTTCAAAGGTGGAAGGTTAAGACTTTTCATGAGTGTCGCATAACTAGAGAATATTTTGGGCCTCTTGGTTTCCCTAAAGGTTCCTTTGGGAGATTTATGTCTTTTTGCTTCTTGTAGGGTGGATTTGAGCCATGATGGTCATTTTCTGGTCTTAGGTACAATAACTGGTTCTACAGGTTCTTCATTGGGATGTTTTGAAGAACATGTAGTTTCTTCCTTGGGACCTTCATATTCTTCTTCATCGTTGGAATCCATGGAATCTTCTATATATTTTTTGAAGGCAATCTTCTCATCAAAAGTCACGTCCCTGCTGATATCAACCTTCTATTGACCTGGGACATAGATTTTGTAAGCTTTTGATGACTCACTATATCCAACGAATATGCCCTTCTTTCCTGAATGTTCCAACTTCTTTATTTTTGTACCTGGGAACATGAATATAGACAGGACAACCAAATATCCTCAAGTGTTCAACACTTGGCTTCTTGATGGAGAAAGCTTCTTCTAGAGTCATGTTCTTCAATATACAATGAGGACTTCTTATTATGAACATATATGGTTGTCAGAGTTGCTTCTCCCCATAGAAACATAGATAGATTATGGTCATTCATCATTGCCTTAACATATTCTTCACTGGATCAATTATTTATTTCTACCACACCGTTCTATCGAGGATTATGTGGGACAATTATCTCCATCCTAATCTTGACTACTTTACAAAAGGCAACGAGCTCCTTGGAGGTGTATTATCTCGCTTAGTGATGAGTTTGACATTTGTCCACATGCATCTTGAGTGTATCAGATCCAAAACTATGTTTTATTTACACACTTCCTTTAGAATTGGTACTTGGTGAGATCATATGCCTCACCACTTCATTAAGTCATCTACTCCATGTTTGCAACTGTCACTGTAGCTCCTTCTTAGAGCTATTGTTTGTGACCTTCCTGAAACACGAACAACAAGAGAAAAAGTATTTCCAATAGCATTTTCATAAGAACATATCTATGGTAACAAGGATGGTAGTCATCATAGAATTACCAAGGTGACTTGCCCGGGAGAAAAACAAAAAATATCTCCTAGATGATATGTTAGTTCATTTTGCAAACAATTGCAATAAGCATATATATCAATAGTACCTACATGCAACCAAGTATACCTAGCAGTAATAGAACCTTTCAAAGATCGTTGTCACAACTACAATGTTTACTTGTATTGTAGTAACTATCGAACTTGATATGTGCAAATTGAAACTTAAGAATTTGATCAATCAAACCTGGAACCTAGATCATCAACTGCTAGGGAGGGTACACTTATTCATCTGAATGTACTTAATCCAAGATCACTGCTTGGACAAGGTATCTTGTTCATCCTCTGCAAACACACTCATGCTTTGTTGGATGATATAACTTGAAAAGCATATACAAGTGAATACCTTTGAAATTTGTAGCATCGTTCAACTTGTCTTCTAATCTGAAACTAGACACCATCTTCAAAAGAAGAGGTTAGAAACTGAATCAAAAAGGTTTAATTATTAGAACAAGCTAGAAACCCTGAAATTTCAACTTTGACCATAAAATCAATTTTGACCAAAATTCAACCTTTGACTTTGACGATTCAATCTTTGACTTTGACTTTGACCAAGAACTCAAACTTGACATTTTTTTATGGCTGAGGAAACAAGAGGGTGTGCTAGGATAGGGCGCACTAGAATACCCAAAAATTATACCAAACATTTCACTTAAAGTGCCCAAAGAATTAGGTCAGGGTTTGTTGCAGCTGCAAAATGAGAAACCCTAGTTGCATTTGCAACTGGTGCTACAACGAGCTTGACAAAGAATCATTGGTCTACCTTCCAACGGCTAGATTGTTATGAAGTTAGTTTGGGCCCATAAACTGTTAAAATATTGGATGTGCTCTTTTTAACCATAGACAATATCAATATTGTCACCCAACCACCCCCGAGTACCTTAACCTTTGCTAGATAGAATGATTTCAGAAAGCCACACTAGAACCAACAGATAAACCCTAGTTGCAAAAGTAGCATGAGATGGAACCAAAAAACACCATCCAACTGCAGCAACAACACAAGATAAGGAGAGCAAACCTTCTGCAAGGGTATTGCACATGAGAGAGAGTCTCCACAACCACAGAACAAGAACAATACTCAACTGTAGAAGTTGTAGTTGCACTACATGCCAAGAATACCACTAAGATTACCACCAAGAATATCACCAAGAATACTAAAGGTAGGGAGCATATCTTAGGCTAGATAACGCTAGAGAGAGAGACCAAGAATCACCCCAGAAGATGCACCTTCCTTTCTTGCAACTGAAACTCCAAACTTACGCTCCACCTTTCTGACAGAATGAGTGAAGTGTGTGTGTACAAATGAACTAGATCACCTCCTATTTATAATGGTTATTGTCACTTGTTTGGGCCGACTTGTCTTTCTGGAAGATAATACATTTATATTATTTATTCTACTGAGTTGACTTCTCTTGTAGGGTTTTAACACATTTGTTAAAAACCCTACAAATGGGTCTTATGGGGCCCTCCCTCTTAACCGCTAGGTCTTCCTCCTCCAATCCAGGCCTTCTCTCATCAAAACATGCCAAGTGTCAAGCATCAACAACACTACCACGACAACCCTAGTCCTAGGGTGACGTCAACCTCCTCAAAAGTGACATTTTAGCCTCAAGATAAAATCATTAGGCTGGCTAAGGGATGGGTTGTGTCCTTTATGGTATCTCCTCAGGCCTCCAAAGGCTAGCATTGTTGTCTGGTGTGTGGGCCATGGTATCCAACATGTGGGCTTCAAGCCCCAAGGAAGCCCAAGCCAAGCTTGTTTTTCCAAATCTGCCCACCAACTAGGTCGTCCAAAGACAATGAATACACCCTCGGAGGGCCTCAAGTCAAATGCATCATGATGAGTAAATCAAATCAATAAAACATACATATACGCATGTACATCCAAACAACCTCATAAAAATAAACAAGTTCTCAAAGACCCTATGCAATTTGCCAAGTTTAAGTATGGGAGGGTTGACAAAGTGCCTATTGGGTGAATCGTACCTCAAGTTTAGGAGTGTTTCCTGAGTGGACCCCTCTATAGATTGTTATCACATAAAATTACAATGGGTCAAGGGTCAAAAATATTTTTTTATTTTTATTTTGAGTCATAGGTTTTTATTAAGTATTAGGTTGTTATGCCCCCGGGGGGGCAGCTCAATTGGCAAGTGCCGTGAAAATGAAGTTCCATGAGGTTTCGAGTTCAATTCCCCCCGACTTACCTTGTGTGCCACGTAAGGGGCATCGTGGGCACACCTGGAGGTTATAGTGGTAGCGGTTGGATAACACGGCCACGTGTAACGCGAGCACGTGCCCAACTAGTTGCTGATTCCTCCAGACATTAGAAAAAAAAAAAAAAGTATTAGGTTGTTATGTCCCTCTGTTAAAGTCATTTTTCAATTTTTGATGATGTAAATAAGCTAAGGTTAAGTTGGTTTTGGTCTATATTCCTTGGGTTATATCTTAGTTATCATGGAAACTTGGACAAACCTTCATGAGTTACATATTTCAAATTCTCCATCATCACCCTAACATGTCACCTCCTACATGGTGTACTCAGACCCCTCCTTTTGTTACCTTTACCTGTTAAGATGTCAAATCAATTTTGATCTGTACACTCCCAACTCATTATGAGAGTTCACAACACATCAAAGGTACAACATGCATTCATAGCCATCATTGAATTTATGGGTCGTGTAAGATGAAGATCTCCTTGTTTTCAAAGATGATTTTTAAAACCATATCCATGGATTATGTCATAAATATTTTTAACTGTTTTCTCCAAGTGGACAAATCATTTTAAGCTCGACGTTGTGAACTGGTACTACAGACAGGCGCTACGAACTCAACGCTGTGAACTAGTTGAAGAAGATGAATTGGAGGTTGGTATACTTGCAGACACCATTGTACAACCTTAAAGATATCAACTTTCAACTCAAGGCCACCAGGTACTCCACAAGTATTTTCACCTTATTTGAAGAACAAGAAAGGATTTGTTAGTTGTTTTTTCTCTTGGGCACTGTGAAATGGTGATAGTCACTGGGATCTATCTCATCTACTTGTTGACAAGTTCCCAAACCCATTTGCATGTGCTTTGTACCTTTCTCATTAAGCTATAAGTATCCCTAGGTTCTGGCCACCTTTCTTAATTATCCATTTTTTTGCTTTTCTTATCTTTTCCAAGTGCTACAAACCCTCTGATCTGGCGTTACGAACTCTGTGCATCAAGCTTGGCGCTGCGAACCCTATGTTCCAACAAATTTTTCAAAACCTGTCTTCTGCAATCTCAACAAATTCAATTACACTCCTATCCAGTCTACACTGTCAAATTAGTCACATGTGGAAATCAACCTGAATTTTGCAAAAGAGCAATGAGGTTGTGAACTAGTTTGACGTTGATAAGACCTGTTCTGTAAAGTTTTTTTTTCTGATATCCCTTCTTAATATTTTTAGTAGCCTTTCCCTTCATCTTCCTTATTTAAAGATACCTTGTATTGTTCCTGGAGGTCAAATGAGTTGAGAAACACATAAGTTTTACACAGAACTAACCTATTGGGAAAGTTTATCCATTAAAACCCTAACCCTTTGTTTTCCTTGTTTCACCTCTAACCATCATTAAATCTTGTGATAAGGTTTTCTGCAAACAACAATAATGGATACGCCACAACAAAGGATGGGAAATTGTGAGAAAAGAGCCCTATGACATGTGGATTTTTCATTTTGAACCCTTGATCAAGGAAGTTTTCTAAAGAGTAGGTTGCATCAATTTTTTTCAGAAAATGCAGAGGGGGCACCCAGAGGTGGCTAAGGATTTTGCCCTTAATTTTGATGGGAACAAAACTAAGGTTGGGACATTGGAGTTTGAGGTATCTGAATTGTCCATCTCAATATCAACTGAGATACCTAACATTGGTGAGAGGTAGTTCAAGGCCATGACCCTGAATGTTTCTTTTTCCAAGGAATTCCTCAAACCAAAATACCAAGGGGACAATTTGTGAAAGGGAGTACCCAGGAACAATATGTTGGAGGGTTTTGATGAGATGTTGAAGTTGATTCAAAGATATTTTACTTATGAAGGGTGATTTAACATGATATATCAATACCATATAAGGCTACTGCTACACTTTGCAGACAAGAATGCCATGAATCTGCCTTTCTACATGTTTAGAAGTATTGGAGAAATGTCTGACAAGGTCCAAGCCAAATCAAAAGTAGTTGATACAAGTGTCTTCCATTCAGGCCTTATAAATATGCTAGTGATGGAGGAATTAAGAAAGAAAAGCATGGATTAGGAAGCATTTATTACCTCTTCACACTTCCAGCTAAACATTGCTCCCACTCCATAGTCTAAAATGAAAAGCCCTTTCCATATTGACAAGACTGTAAATTCAGAAGTGAACAAAAAAAGGAAGAGCACTAAGACTACTAGAGATGATAAAGCAACTAAGGATCATGAAGGAGGACGACCTTTACATTCTTCACAGAGAGAAACTTCAGCTATGCCGGATCCCAGTCCAGTAGAGGTTCCTTCAACTAAAGTTACAAGTTTGAGAGGAAGTAAGTTGGTGTTTCCTTCACCCAGTGCAACTGACAAGGTAAAATCTAGGAGGCCTCTTACCAGAGCAAGAACCAAGCAAGAGATCCATGTGAAGGATGATGAAGTAGGAACTTCAGCCCAAAGGAAAGGTAAATCCATATCCACTAAGAAGCATGTTAAAATCATTGACACCACCACTCCTCAAACAAAGAGCAATCATACTTTTAAGAGGCTCAAAAGACAGCTTAAAGAGGCAAGGGTTGAAGTTGATGAAATGAATAAGGGGGAGTTGGTTGCAAAGAAGAAGCTTAATAGACTCATGGACATGTAACGTGAAATTGTTAATGAGGCCAGATTTATAGCTAAAAGGTTTTGACCCCTCCATACGCAGCTCAGAAACTTATAGAGACAAAACAAAGCCTGCCAAGCTCAGATCAGAAAGCTAAAGATGGAGCTACAACCTTTCAAAGAGGATCTGGTCAAGAATAATCTTGATACGTTAGCTAAATTTGCCACTAGGAGGAGCTCCAAAGTTAGAAAATGAAGAAGACGAACAACTTAACTCATATCAATTTTGACAATTTCCTCTTTTTTGTATTTTGCAATTTTGAGGATGGTAATGTTTGATAAATCATGTTCAGCTATTGGCATGTTATCTTCTTAGTCATATATCATTATCATGTGTTATTATGACAATTGGTCGCACTGGGAATGGTTTTTGGAATATTTTAAGGCGTTTTCAAACGAAATAAGCAGCTACAGGAAAGTTCGCAGCGCCTAGCGCTGCGAACTGTGTAGTGAATTCTTGTTCTGGAGATTTTGAAGGAATCAACAACTTCCAGATGGTCAGATGAATGCATGACACTTATATGAGGTTTAGTTGTAAGCTGGGAAACCACATGCCAAAGGAAGAATGCGCTTACAAGGACAGTTCATCAGCAATAAATAAATGTTAAGGGCGTTGCCAACATTAGCCTAGTTTTTAGCATTTTAGTTATTTTCTATTATCCACCTGTTGCCACGCTTCTTTGAGGGCATATGGATCCTATGATAAGGGATTTATTTGGATTGTAAAGTTATCATGGACAATATAGACTATAAAAGAAACATGGTAATTCGGTTAGAAGGTTCGAATGATTGTTATGAGACTCATATTTTGAGATTGTGAATGTAACAGAGATAGCTTTGATTTTATGTACCAGACCTGAGATTTTTTGGCTAATAGAAATCAATATTTTCCCTTTATCATCTCATTTCTGTATTCCTATGATTTGCATCTGTTGAAGGTTTCAATTGATCTATTTTATCTGTGTTACAGTGAAGGATTTGTTGTGATGTTGTTCATGATTTCATCAGAGTTTCCCTTTTGATTTAAGAAGTTCTTGTTTCGGAAGATTTTCTTCATACATCTATTATTATTACCTTATGTAAATGGTAGATATATTTCACCTTTCTTACTGAAGTATTCCCCCTATTCATCTTAATCTTTAAACCTTGATCCAAGTTATTCAAAACCTTATTTGCTAGTGCATCTTATCTGGAACTTACTGTGATTGACCCTGTTTTACTAAGTTTTTTATCCATTCGCCACCTTATCATAAAAACTTATTTTAAACTTACTTATGGGTGTTGAGCTTACACTTTAGCAGTCAAAGTGTGACTTCCAGTGATAACATTCATGGCGGCGTTGTCGAGGAATGGATTGAAGACTTTTCCCTGGGTTGTACGATAGAGAAAATATTGATTCTGAGTTGCACAGTGATCAGTAAACTGAAGACTACAGATTGCACCCAACGACTCCATTGTTTCAGTTGTGGCTCCCAAAGGTAGACACACGATGTCCACTCCACATTTGCCTCTGGTTGCACCTAAAGCTCACACATAAAATATCATCAAGAAAGGAAAGGCTTCACAAGGAGATTTTTCATCTATTGTCTCAGGTACTGCTGGGAACTTACTTGACTCTATTTTCCAAACACCAGTAGTTGTATCTAACATTTCAAAATTACTTACTGTTGAATCTTTTGAATATTTTAGAATAGGAGAATTTCTTCTTGAGTATTCATCTTTTTCTCCTCAGTTGAAAGAAGAAAACCTTGAGAATTTTGATGTTCTTGCATCCCCTGAGATTGTAAATTGGTTTAGGCTTGAGAGTCTATAGGATTTTCCCCTCCTAGGTTCTCCCTCTCCTCATTCTTTCAAATTCATTCGGACCAAAGAAGAGGGAACATGTGCTCCTCTTGAGTTCTCCCCATCTTCCTCCAAGACCCAACCACTTTTTGTTAAAATTGAAACTCCTCCATCTTATACCCTTCCTTTACCTAAAATACCTGATATTTAGTTTTCAACTTTGCCTATCAAATCACCTCCTACTTCCCCTAGGACTCAAAATCTTCCTTTTCCTAATCCAATGGCAGGTGCAAACCATCCTCAGAATAGAATGGATGCCATCGTGGCTCCTAGGTATGCCCCTCTAGTGTTGTCTCATCCTATGAATGCTCTCCTAGTAGGAGACTATCTTAAGTATATGCCCAAGTTCAGAGGAGAAGAGGATATAACTGCAAAACAACATCTTGCAACCTTTTATAGCTATGTTGATAATTTGGAGATTGAAAATGAGGATGTATGGGTGAGAGTTATTATACAAAGCCTTGATGGTGAAGCTAGGAAATGGTTCAGGGATTTACCTCTTGGATCAATTATTGGGATTGAAGCCCTTGATGATGCCTTTTTAAGGCATTGGGGGGACAAGAAGTATTTTCTATACTATATCACTAAATTTGGTTCTCTCAAAAGAAAAGAAGCTGAGTCAGTATCAGAATTTTCCAAGAGATTCAAAAAAATGTATAATAAAATTCCTACTGAAACCTATACCAAGATAACCTATGCTATTGCTTTTGATCCTAAGTTTTGTCTTATGTTGAGAGAAAGAATATCTACTTCACTAGCTCACATGCAATATGTTGCCCTAGAAGTGGAATCAAACATATTGGTTGCAGACAAATTAAGAGGCAAATATGATAGGGATAGGAGGAAACAAAAGACAAAAGCTTCTACCTATGATGCTTCAACAACTAATCCTCAAGTAGATGAATTGACCAAGTTAGTCAAATACCTTTCTGCAGAAATGGAAAAACTGAAACTAGAAGGGAGACAAGCTAACATAAACAATTTCAGAAGACCAAATAATGATCCTCAAATTATTCAAAGAGATCAGAGGAACATAAATGATCAAAAGGTTCAGACTCCTATCCAAAACAATCTGGTTCATGTTGAAGAAGGAGAAGAGGGGGACATTGATCAAGAAATTCATTGTTTAGGAGCCACATCTACTTCTCCTCACCTAACTCAATCTTCCTGTGAAGAGTCCTTGATGAATAGCCAGCTAAATGAGTTAAGCAAGGGAGAGAAAACAAATGAAAATCAGAATAAGTACAACTCGAGGTCAAAACAAAAAGAGGCAAATCCTATTACATCAAATCAGCCCAAAAATTCAGACCCCTCTACTAAAACAATGGTTGCACCAAAGAAAGGAAACTAAGAACAAAATAATCAGCTTATGGTTAAAGCCCCTGTCCCAGAATTAAAAGAAATTCTGAAATCCCCATACTCTTTTAACTTTGAAAATGAAATTCAGAAGATCAAAATTCCAGTCCCATTCTTAGAGTTGATAATGAATGAAGATTTCAAGAAGTCTATTTCTAAAATGTCGCAGTCTGATTTTTCTTCCCACTCAACAGATTCACTGAATTTGCAAGATGAAAAACCGACAGTGATATTGGGGCCTTTAGTAGAATATAGGGATGACTCTTCTCCTCCATTTTATACCTCATTGAATGTACATGACAAGATCTTACACAACTGCTTGATGGACTCAGGTGCATCCCATAACTTAATGCCTAAATCTGTAATGGATGAACTGGGTCTAGAGATAACCAAAGCATAACATCATCTATATTATTTTGATTCAAGGAAAGTGAAATGTCTTGGGGTGATCAAAGATTTGGTATTTACCCTCTTCCAACATCCCATGAAAAGTTCAAGATGTTATTGTCTGGATCAAGGATTAAGAGATTGGGAGGAACATTACATATGGACCTCTCCTATGCCAAAATACCTATCTTTGGGGGAGAACATAGAAAGTTGTATAGAGAAGCACATTTGACTTATATAATCAATAATGAAAGTAACCCCACCAACCATCCAATTTATGTTGTGACACTAATTTGGGATCTAGCATTCTGCAACTCACTGATATCCCTCAACCACCTTTGGAAATAAGAAATCCACCACCAATAACATGTGAAACAGTGAAACAAGGTGCTCATGTTTGGAAAAACAAATTATGGGGCATCTTCTAAAGACAGTGCTGGTGATGGAGTGGTTTTCATTCCCCATTCTCAAGAAGTCATAATTTTGTCTTTCAAGTTATAATTTGAGACCACAAATAACATTGTTGAGTATGAGGCCCTAGTTTTGGGGTTGAGGGCTGCTAAAGATATGAAGATTGGGGAATTATCAGTTTTTGGAGATGTAGAGTTGATTATACATCAGATCAGAAATATATATCAGGCAAAGCATCCAAGGTTGAGGACCTACAAAAATGAGGTATGGGATCTGATTGATAATTTCTTCCTAGCTTTCAATATATCCTTTGTTCCTAGAGAAGAAAATGTACTAGCAGACTCCCTAGTTGTCTCTGCTAGCAACTTTAAAATTCCACTACCACCTAAACTCAAGTATGATGTAGAAATAAAATATAGGGCTTCCATATCTAACAATGTCAAACATTGGAAGGTGTTTGAAGATGATCTTGAGATAAAAAGATTTATGGAAACAATGGAAGAATTTTCTGCACTTCACATTGACGAAAATCTATATGATGAACACAGTACTCCTGCAGATAAATTCCTAAATAAAATTGTCGACCACAAGATTGTACAATTGCCTAGTAATCATGTCCCTAAGGGATTGGTTCCTTTAGAGAGATTATTTGATAGTAATGATGTGTCTGTCAAAGTAAGAGGTTCAAATGCATATGTTGATGTGATAGAATGCAATCTAGGTACTGATGAAAATCCCAAGCATGTCAAACTGTCTAGTAGCTTGTCAGAAAAATAAAGAAAAGAGTATATCAAACTACTAAATGAATTTGTTTATATTTTTGCTTGGAAGTATGATGATTTGCAAACTTATGACACAAGCATTATTGAACACAAGATACCTTTGAAAGATGATACTAAACCATTCAAACAAAAACTAAGGCAAATCAATCCAATGTTGTTGCCCATCATGGAGAAGGAAGTCCAAAAGTTGCTTGATGCTCAGATCATCATACCTTTGAGGTACTCTGAGTGGATAGCTAATCTTTTCCCTACTAGGAAAAAGAATGGAGAAATCAAACTTTGAGTTGATTTCATAAATTTAAATAGGTGTTCTAGAAAAGATAACTATTTCTTGCCCAAGATGGAACATATTTTGCAAAGGGTGATTGGTTCAGCAAGGATGTCCATGATTGATGGCTTTTCAGGCTACAATCAGACTTATGTTTTGCCAGAAGACAAGGAAAAAACAACATTTACCACTCCTTGGGGTACATTCATGTATGCCAAGATGTCCTTTGGTCTCATGAATGCAGGGGAAACCTTTCAACGTGTAATGGATATTGGTTTTATCGGAGAAAAGGATAAGTTTGTGGTGATGTACTTGGATGACATCATAGTGTTTTCAAAATATGATGAAGAGAACTATCAACATTTGAAGAAGGTGTTCCTTGAATGCAGAAAATTTGGATTGTCACTCAATCCCAAGAAGTCTCTCTTTGTTATGAAGGAAGGTAAGTTGTTGGGACATAGTGTCTCAGCGGAAGGGGTAAAAATTGACCCAAGTATAGTAGAGGCCATAAAAAATGTGTCTCTCCCTAGTTCCAAAAAAAAGATCCAATCCTTCCTGGGTAAGGTAAACTTCTTGAGAAGATTCATTTCTAATACTATTGAGTTGGTTAAGTTTATCACATCCATGTTGAGAAAGGGAAATGAGGTAAAGTGGACACTTTAAGCTAGAAATTGTTTTGATTAACTTAAACAAGCACTGACTAAGGCACATGTTCTTATCAGCCCTGATTATTCAAAATAATTTCTGATATTTTATTTGCCTCACATGACACATTGGTTGTTGTCCTCCTTCAGAAAGACTCAGATGGTATGGAGCAACCTATTTATTTTTTCAGCAGGGCTTTGAGGGATGTTGAAGTCATGTATGACATCATGGAGAAGCAAGCCTATGCTTTGGTCAAAGCCCTCAAAGATTTCATAATGTATGTTATGCATTCTAGAATCATTTCTTATGTACCATCAACCTCTGTTAAAGAAATTCTTATTCATCCTAACATTGATGGAAAGAGGAATAAGTGGATTACCAAAATTCTGGAATTTGATCTTGAAATGAAACCTACTAATCTAGTGAAAGGGCAAGGTTTAGCTAGATTGCTAGCTGAATCAAACTGTAAGGCACTTGGGGTTAATTTCATGAATGCAGATTATGTATATAAAAAAACTGATATTGCTAGAAACAACTCACAAATCAGTCCCAAATTGACAAAGTGTAATTGGTATAAGGACCTTATCCATTTCTTGCAGACATTGCAACCCCCAGCTGGACTTTAGAAAACTAAGGTGAGAGCTTTAAAACTCAAAGCAATCAGATACTGCATTTTTTGTCATGTTTTGTATTGGAAAGATCCTGTAGGGGTTCTTCTAAGATTCTTGGACCCAATTGAGGCAAAGTAAACCATGTCTAAATTTCATGATAGCCTATGTGGAGGCCATCATTTTTGGAGGACCGCAGCATATAAAATACTCAGAGCTGGGTAGTTTTGGCCTAGTTTATTCACTGATGTATGTGCAAAGATCAAGGCATGTGATAAATGTCAGAAATTCTTAGGCAAGCAACAACAAAAATCTCTGCCTCTGAAGCCCATAATGGTATCTAGTCCTTTCCAGCAATGGGGAGTAGATTTCATTGGAGAAATCCATCCAGCTTCAAGTGGTCAACATCACTAGGTCCTGACTACCACTGATTATTTCACCAAGTGGATAGAATCCATTCCTACAAGAAATGCAACACATAAAGTGGTCATTGGCTTCCTGGAAGACATTTTGTCAAGGTTTGGTTGTCCTAACAAGATTATGATTGATAATGCTGCAACTTTTAAAGATGAACCTATGGTCAAGTTCTATGAAAACTTTGCGATCCAACTTATTCATTATACTCCTTATTACTCTCAAGGCAATGGCTTGGCAAAGACCTCTAACAAAAGTCTAGTAAACATCATCAAAAACCTGTTGGAGGATAAAAAAAAGTCTTGGGATTCAAAGATAAAGTTTGCTCTATGGGAAGATAGAGTAACCACCAAAAGATCAATAGATACTACCCCATTTCAGTTGGTCTATGGAACTGAGGTTGTTTTTCCTTCTCAACTTACATTACCCGTGGAAAAGTTTTTTCAACATCAACATGGAGAGCCAAATGAAATGATCAGGAGGATGCATCAGCTAGTGGAAGTACAACAGACCAGGGATCATCTCTTTGATAAAGCACATAGTCATCAGCAGAAGATCAAGCAAGCTTTTGACAAGAAGGTAAAGAAATAAGATTTACAGTTGGTAGACCTAAAGCTAAATAGGGATGCACAAAGGCAAGACAAGGGTAAACATGGTAAATTCAAAGCCTTGTGGATTGGTCCTTTCAATATTTTTGAATTTTTTCAAAATAACACTTATAAATTGCAAAACTTGGAAGACTCCAAACTTTTTGGTGGCCCAATTAATGGGCATTTTCTGAAGAAGTAATTTTCTTAAAGCCATGAGTGGCTTTCCTTTCATTGTAAATATCAGTTTTAATTTGTTTTGTTTTCTTTAAATAATGACCCCATAGCCCTTGGATAAGACATTGAAGTTGCATGTTCTTGGCAGCTCACATGGAGCATGCCATCCCCTGTGGAGCCAATGTTATCACATAAAATTACAATGGGTCAAGGGTCAAAATATTTTTAATTTTTTATTTTGAGTCATAGGTTTTTATTAAGTCTTAGGTTGTTATGTCCCTTTGCTAAAGTCATTTTTCAATTTTTTATGATGTAAATAAGCTAAGGTTAAGTTGGTTTTGGTCTATGGTCCTTGGGTTATATCTTGGTTATCGTGACAACTTGGACAAGCCTTCATGAGTCACATCTTTCAAATTCTCCATCATCACCCTCACATGTCGCCTCCTCCATGTTGTACTCAGACCCCTCCTTTTGTTACCTTTACCCATTAATATGTCAAATCAAGTTTGATCTGTACGCTGCCAACTCATTACAAGAGTTCGCAGCGCATTCAAAAGTACAACATGCATTAACAGGCATCATTGCATTTATGGGTCGTGTAATATGAATATCTCCTTGTTTTCAAATCTGATTTTTAAAACCATATCCAGGGAATAGAATGGATGCAGGTGCAAACCCTCCTCGGAATAGAATGGATGCCATCGTGGTTGTTAGGTATGCCCCTCTAGTGATGCCTCAGCTTATGAATGCTCTCCCAGTAGGAAACTATCTTAAGTATATTCCCAAGTTCACAGGAGAAGAGGATATAACTGTAGAAGAACATCTTGCAGCCTTTTATAGCTATGCTGATAACCTGAACATTGAAAATGAGGATGCATGGATGAGAGTTTTTGTACAAAGATTTGATAGTGAAGCCAGGAAATGGTTTAGGGGTTTACCTCTTGGATCAATTGCTTGGATTGAAGCCGTTGATGATGCATTTTTAAGGCATTGGGGGGACAAGAAGGATTTTCTGTACTATATCACTGAATCTGATTCTCTCAAAAGAAAAGAAGGTGAGTCGGCATCAGACTTTTCCAATAGATTCAACAAAATGTATAATAAAATTCCTATAGAAATAAAACCTATTGAAACCTCTACCAAGATAACCTATGCTAGTGATTGTGATCCTGAGTTTTGTCCTTTGTTAAGAGAAAGAAGATCTACTTCATTAGCTCACATGCAAGATGTTGCCCTAGAAGTGGAATCAAACATATCGGCTGCAAAAAAATTAAGAGGTAAATCTGATAGGGATATGAGGAAACAAAAGGCAGAAGATTCCACCTATGATGCTTCAACAACTAATCCTCAAGTAGATGAATTGACCAAGTTAGTCAAATCCCTTTCTACAAAAATAGAAAAATTGAAATTAGAAGGGAGACGAGCTAACATAAACAATTTCGGAAGACCAAATAATGGTCCTCAAATTCTTCAAAGAGATCATAGGAACATAGATGATCAGAAGGTTCAGACTCCTCTTCAAAACAATATGGTTGATGATGAAGAAGGAGAAGAGGACATTGATCAAGAAATTCATTATGTAGGAGACACATCTACTTCTCCTCACCTAACTCAATCTGCCTATGAAGAGTCCCTGATGAATAGTAAGCTAAATGAGTTAAGCAAGGGAGAGAAAACAAATGAAAATCAAAATAAGTACAACTTAAGGTCAAAACAAAAAAAGGGAAAGCCTAGTACATCAAATCAACCCAAAAAATCAGACCCCTCTACTAAAACAATGGTTGCACCAAAGAAAGGAAATGAAGAACAAAATAATCAGCCTATTGTTAAAGCCCCTGTTCCAGAAGTAAAATAAATCCTGAAATCCCCATACTCTTTTAACTTTGAAAATGAAATTTGGAAGATCAAAATTCCAGTCCCATTCTTAGAGTTGATAAATAATGAAGATTTCAAGAAGTCCATTTCTAAAATGTTGCAGTCTGATTTTTCTTCCCACTCAACAGATTCAGTGAATTTGCAAGATGAAAAACCTGTAGTGATATTGGGACCCTTAGTAGAATATAGGGATGACTCTTCTCCTCCATTTTATACCTCATTGAATGTACATGACAAGATCTTACACAACTGCTTGATTGTAACACCCTGTTTCCCCCAGTTTGTAAAAAATAACTGGACTGGCCAGAACTGTGGCAAACTCATGAATGTGAATATGTGATGTGAATGGACCTTATGGAAAAGGTCAATAAATGTGAATAACATTATGAATTTATA
>SNQJ01S0050963.1:105557-127408 GCA_010110895.2 Picea sitchensis
GTGTGAAATGGGGCCCCCTCCTATCCTATGGACTACCGTGTCGCATTTCCTCTCCACCACCTGTACTCCACTTAACCGTGTGACGAGGCCTGTTCTCATTGGTTGTTTTCCAGCCTTGTTGGAATTTGCTCCTACTGGCCATTTGCTAACCCTGTAGGGATTTGTCCCTATTGGCCAGTCGCTAGCCCTGTTGGGGTTCGATGGTTGCAANTGGCGGTGGAAGGCACCTAGAAAGGTGGCGTTAACTTCCACCGAGAATTAATACCGTATTTGGACTTCACTGGACCGGAGAACCAAAAGTGGCTCGCTGGCCCTGAATTAAATGTCTCGCAAGCTAGCAGGTTGATGGATCCTCGGGAATTAATGAGGGACGAGGAGGTGGACCGCCCATCCGTAGAGCCATCATGACTGACCAGCGTGAGGGAAATCGCGCCACATGCAACCTCGCAAGAGGATAAGGCGTGGGGTGGACGCGATTGGGGGCAGACGCGAGGGGAAGAAGAGAAATCTAGCAATATGTAGAGTGAGTGATAGCAGAGAGGAAGGAGAGTAACCTTCGCTCATGGTCACTGGCAAATAGAGACGCGGTCTCACAGCATCGTGGTCTCAGCTCGGGGGTGGCTAGTGGTAAATCCGTTGGGAGTCGTTGAGCCTACGGTTGGGTGGAAACAAGCACCTCCCAGCAGTTGCTTGACCCCTGGTGTTATTTCTGATAAGTGTTTTGCCTTTGGCATCTTGAAATATATGTATTCTGATAATTATGCTCATAAGCTGTGAAACTGTGAATGATTTCATTATAAGAATGTCTGTATGGTATTTTGATCAGTACTAGTAGTTGTATATTTGTATGGAAAGACTACGTATGGCTTATGTCCTCGTGAATCATTATTTATATGCGTACTGATCTAATTCAGACTTCACGTCTAGTTCTCGGGAGGACGATACCCTTGTCTGCCTCAGATAGTACCCTGGGTGAACCTCCCCATAGAGATACCCTCCTTGAAAAGCCCATCAAGAACCGGGAAAGCGAATGTGAAGGCGTAAGGCCTTAGTAACCCTGCACGAGGAGGAACGATCCTCTGTAAAACCCGAGATGGCAGCATAAGGATGAAGTATCGAATCGACAAATGAGATTCCGTCGAGAGATCTGTGGTCACTCGCAACCGTCATATCGGAGGAAGAAGATGGAGTGTTAAGTGTCTTAACCCTGATAGGTGTTAATCGACGGACGAGATTCCATCGGGAAACCTGTGGTCACGCATGACCGTTAGATTGGTAGGAGTAAGTAGGGTGTTAAATGCCTTACTCCTTTGTTTTCTGTGTCTTCGTGGACAACGAAGAATTCGGGACCGTAGATCTCCAAGGTCCATGGGAGTATCTGGACCATTGATTTTTCCACGTCCAGGGAGTCGTGGAAGAATGCATGGGTAGGAACCAATCTGAGCCGTCAGATCTCGACTGGAAAACCCGACAGCCGTTGGATATGTCAGGAGTTACCCGAGGGTTATGACCCCAGTGTATAGGGGTGAAAACCCCAGGATAGATCTGAGTCGTCCGAATGACGGAGGCCATGTGTCGTAACATTACCCATTTCGGGAAATCGGGGATCGCGGAATCGTGATTCCTGATGACGATAGTTCGGGATTTTCCATGGTGAAAAACCCGGGATAGATCTGAGCCGTCCGAATGAAGGAGGCCACGTGTCGTAAGATTACCCATTTCGGGAAATCGGGAATCGCGGAATCGGGATTCTTGATGACGATAGTTCAAGATTTTCCATGGTGAAAACCCCGGAATAGATCTGAACCGTCCGATTGACGGAGGCCACGTGCCGTAAGATTAACCGCATCGGGAAACCAAGGATCGAGAACTCGGGAGTCCCGTGATTGAGAGTTCAGACTCTCGTGATGATAAACCCCGATGAACGGACAAGATTCTTTCGGAGGATCTCAGGGTCTGTAACGACTGTTAGATGTGAGGGAGAGATGCCGGCTTTAAGCCGGGGCGCGAATGCACATTAAGGAAACTAACGAGCAGATCTGGACGGCCAGAGTCCACCCACCCAGATCTACAGCTGAGGTTTCATTCCGGAGCCCCCTTGATGTTCTGCCTTTAGCGGTGGGGGAGGGGGTCCGGAATCGGACGTGCAACTCTCGAATGGTTGAGATTAATTCACCGTGATCAACGATGCTCAGGTGAATTCCGGACCCCCCTTGCCATTCTGCCTTTAATGAGGGGGGGGGGGTCCGAAATAGTGTGGCGTGTGAAATGGGGCCCCCTCCTGTCCTGTTGACTACCGTGTCGCAATTCCCCTCTGCCACCTATACTCCACTTAACCGTGCGACAGGGTCTGTTCTCATTAGTTGTTCTCTACCCCTGTTGGGATTTGTTCCTATTGGCCATTTGCTAACCCTGTAGGGATTCATCCCTATTGGTCGGTCGCTAGCCTTGTCGGGGTTCGGCGGTTGCAGAGTCGAACGATTCAACATCACTGTAGCGCCGAGGTGCGAAATACAAAAGACATTGTGTTTATTTGAATTGTGATCATGACCTGTGATCACATGGGAACAGAGAGAGAAAGAGATAGCTTGCGCTAAGCCTCCATAGGTAATTCAGGGGTTTATATTCTGTGGAAATCAACGAAAAATTTGATCGAGGTAGAAGGTATGTGACATTGATGGACTCAGGTGCATCCCATAACTTAATGCCTAAATCTATAATGGATGAACTGGGTCTAGATATCACCAAAGCATATCATGATATATATTCGTTTGATTCAAGGAAAGTGAAATGTCTTGGGGTGATCAAAGATTTGGTTTTTACCCTCTTCCAATTGCCCATGAAAAGTATAGTGATGGATATAGTTGTTGCATATGTTCCCCCTAAGTTCGGGATGTTATTGTCCAGATCATGGATTAAGATATTGGGAGGAACATTACAGATGGACCTCTCCTATGCCTCAATACATGTCTTTGGGGTAGAACATAGAAGGTTGTATAGAGAAGCACAACTGGCTTATATGATCAGTGATGAAAGTAACCCCACCAACCATCTTATTTATGATGTGAGCACTGATTTGGGATCTAGCATTTTGAAGCTCACTGATCTCCCTCAGCCAGCTTTGGAAATAAGAAAGCGATCACCAATAGCATGTGAAACAGTAAAACAAGGTGCTCATGTTTGGAAAATGTTTTTTGATGGGGAATCTTCTGAAGACAATGCTAGTGTTGGAGTGGTTTTCATTTCCCCCTCTCAATAAGTCATAACTTTGTCTTTCAATTTAGAATTTGAGACCACAAATAACATTGTTGAGTATCAAGCCCTGGTTTTGGGGTTGAGGGCTACTAAAGATATGCAGATTGAGGAATTACTAGTTTTTGGAGATGGAGAGTTGATTGTACATTAGATCAGAGATATATATCAGGCAAAGCATCCAAGCTTGAGAACCTACATAAATGAGGTATGGGATCTTATTGATAATTTCTTCCTAGCTTTCAATATATCCTTTATTCCTAGAGAAGAAAATGTACTAGCAGACTCCCTATTTTTCTCTGCTAGCAACTTTAAAATTCCACTACCACCTAAACTCAAGTATGATGTAGAAGTAAAATATAGGCCTTCTATACCTGACAATGTCAAACATTGGAAGGTGTTTGAAGATGATCTTGAGATAAAAAGATTTATGGAAACAATGGAAGAATTTTTTGCACTTCACATTGACCAAGATCTAGATGATGAACACAATCCTCCTGCTGATAAATTCCTAAATAAAATTGCAGACCACAAGATTGTACAATTGCCTAGTAATCATATCCCCAAGGGATTGGTTCCTTTAGAGAGATTATTTGATAGTAATGATGTGGTTGTCAAAGTAAGAGGTTCAAATGCAGATGTTGATGTGACAAAATGCAATCTAGGTACTGATGAAAATCCCAAGTATGTCAAACTGTCTAGTAGCATGTCAGAAAAACAAAGAAATGAGTATATCAAACTGCTAAAGGAATTTGTTGATGTTTTTCCTTGGAAGTATGATGATTTGGAAACTTATGACACAAACATTATTGAACACAAGATACCTTTGAAAGATGATACTAAACCATTCAGGCAAAAATTAAGGCAAATCAATCCAATGTTGTTGCCCATCATGGAGAAGGAAGTCAAAAAGTTGCTTGATGCTCAAATCATCATACCTTTGAGGTACTCTGAGTGGATAGCTAATCATTTCCATGTTAGGAAAAAGAATGGAGAAATCAGACTTTGTGTTCATTTCATAAATTAAAACAGGTGATATAGAAAATATAACTATCCCTTTCCCAAGATGGAACATATTTTCCAAAGGGTGACTGGTTCAGCAAGAATGTCCATGATTGATGGCTTTTCAGGCTATAATCAGATTTTTGTTTTGCCAAAAGACAGGGAAAAAACAGCATTTACCACTCCTTGTGGTACATTCATGTATGACAAGATGCATTTTGTTCTCATGAATGCAGGGGCAACCTTTCAGCGTGCAATGTATATTGCTTTTATCGGAGAAAATGATAAGTTTCTTGGATGACATCATAATGTTTTCAAAATCTGATGAAGAGCACTATCAACATTTGAAGAAGGTGTTCCTTAAATGCAGAAATTTTGGATTGTCACTCAATCCCAAGAAGTCCCTCTTTTCTATGAAGGAAGGTAAGCTATTGGGACATATTGTCTCAGTAGAAGGGGTAAAAATTGACCCAAGTATAGTAGAGGCCATCAAAACTCTGTCTCTCCCTAGGTCCAAAAAAGAGATCCAGTCCTTCCTGGGTAAGATAAACTTCTTGAGAAGATTCATTTCTAACTTTGCTTAGTTTGTTAAGTTTATCACATCCATGCCGAGAAAGGGAAATGAGGTAAAGTGGACACTTGAAGCTAGAAATTATTTTGATCAAATTAAACAAGCACTGACTTGGGCACCTATTCTTATCATCCCTGATTATTCAAAAGAATTTCTTGTATTTTCTTTTTCCTCACATGACACATTGGTTGTTGTCCTCCTTCAGAAAAACTCAGATGGTATGGAGCAACCTATTTCTTTTTTCAGTAGGGCTTTGAGGGATGCTGAAGTCAGGTATGACATCATGGAGAAGCAAGCCTATGCTTTGGTCAAAGCCCTCAAGGATTTCATAGTGTATGTTCTGCATTCATGAATCATTGCTTATGTCCCATCAGCCTCTGTTAAAAAAATTCTTATTCGGCCTGACATTGTTGGAAAGAAGAGTAAGTGGATTGGCAAAATTTTGGAGTTTGGTCTTAAAATGAAATCTACTAAGCTGGTGAAAGGGTAAGGTTTAGCTAGATTGCTAGCTGAATCAAATTGTAAGGCACTTGGGGTTAATTTCATGAATGTAGATTATCTATATCAGCAAACTGATATTGCTAGTAGTAGCTCACTAATCAGTCCCAAATTGACAGAGTGTAATTGGTACAAGGACCTTATCCATTTCTTGCAGACATTGCAACTCCCAGCTGGACTTGAGAAGACTAAGGTGAGAGCTTTGAAGCTCAAAGCAATCAAATACTGCATTTTTTATCATATTTTGTATTGGAAGGATCCTGTAGGGATTCTTCTAAGATGCTTGGACCCATATGAGGCAAAGCAAACCATGTTTGACTTTCATGATAGCCTATGTGGAGGCCATCAGTTTTGGAGGACCGCAACATATAAAATACTCAGAGCTGGGTACTTTTGGCCTAGTTTATTCACTGATGTATGTGCTAAGATCAGGGCCTGTGATAAATGTCATAAATTCTTAGGCAAGCAGCAGCTAAAATATTTGCCTCTGAAGCCCATAATGGTATCTAGTCCTTTCCAACAATGGGGATTAGATTTCATTGGAGAAACCCATCCAGCTTCAAGTGGTCAACATCGTTGGGTCCTGACTTCCACTGATTATTTCACCAAGTGGATAAAGGCCATTCCTACGAGAAATGCAACACATAAAGTGGTCATTCGTTTCCTGGAAGACATTTTGTCAAGGTTTGGATGTCTTAACAAGATTATGACTGATAATGTTGCAACTTTTAAAGCTAAACCTCTTGTCAAGTTCTGTGAAAAGTTTGGAATCAAACTTATTCATTCTACTCCTTATTACCCTCAAGGTAATGGCTTGGAAGATTCCTCTAAAAAAATTCTAGTAAAGATCATCAAAAAACTACTGGAGGATAACAAAAAGTCTTGGGATTCAATGCTGAAGTTTGCTCTATGGACAGATAGAGTAACCACTAAGAGATAAATTGGTACTACCCCATTTTAGTTGGTCTATGGAACTAAGGTTATTTTTCCTTCTCAACTTGCATTACCTGTGGCAAAAAAATTTCAACACCAACAAGGAGAGCCGGAAGATTGATCAGGAGGATGCATTAGCTAGTGGAAGTACAACAGACCAGGGAGCAGCGCTTTGATAGAGCACATAGTCATCAACAGAAATCAAGCAATCTTTTGGCAAGAAGGTAAAGAAAGAATATTTCCAGCTGGGAGACCCGGTGCTCAAATGGGATGCACAAAGGCAAGATAAGGGTAAACATGGTAAATTTGAATCCTTGTGGATTGGTCCTTTCAAGATTTTTGAAGTTTTTCAAAATAACACTTATAAATTGCAGAACTTGGAAGACTTTGAACTTTCTGGTGGCCCATTTAATAGCCATTTTCTGAAGAAGTACTTTTCTTAAAGCCACGAGTGGCTTTCCTTTCATTGTAAAAATCAGTTTTAGTTTGTTTTGTTTCTTTAAATAATGACCCATAGCCCTTGGATAAGACACTAAAACTTCATGTTCGTGACAACTCACAGGGAGCATGACATCCCCTGTCTAGCCAATGTTATCACATAAAATTACAATGGGTCAATGGTCAAAAATCTTTTTAATTTTTTATTTTGAGTCATAGGTTGTTATGTCCCTTTGCTAAAGTCATTTTTCAATTTTTTATGATGTAAAGAAGCTAAGGTTAAGTTGTTTTTGGTTTATAATCCTTGGGTTATATCTTGTTTATCATGACAACTTGGACAAACCTTCATGATTCACATATTTCAAATTCTCCATCATCACCCTGGCATGTCACCTCCTCCATGTTGTACTCAGACCCCTCATTTTGTTACCTTTACCCGTTAAGATGTCAAATCAAGTTTGACATGTATGCTGCCAACTCATTAGGATAGTTTGCAGTGAATTCAAAGGTACAACATGCATTCATAGGAATCATTTCATTTATGGGTCGTGTAATGTGAATATCTCCTTGTTTTCAAAGCTGATTTTTAAAACCATATCCATGGATTATGTCATAAATGTTTTTAACTGTTTTCTCCAAGTGGACAAATCATTTTCAGCTCGACGCTGTGAACTTGTGCTACAGACAAGCGCTACGGACTCGACGCTGCAAACTGGCTGAAGAAGACGAGTTGGAGGTTGAGCTACTTGCATACACCATTGTACAACCTTAAATATACCAACTTTCAACTTAAGGACTCCAGGTACTCCATGAGTATTTTCACCTTATTTGACGAACAAGAAACGGTTTGTTAGTTGTTTTTCCTTTTGGGCTCTGCGAACTGTTGATATGTGTTGCAAACTGTCTCATCTACTTGCTGACAAGTTCCCAAACCCATTTTCATGTGCTCTGGACCTTTCTCATTAAGCTATAAGTATCCCTAGGTTCTGGCCACCTTTTCCAATTATCCATTTTGTTGCTTTGCTTATCTTTTCTAAGCGCTACAAACCCTCTTTTATGGCGCTACGAACTTTGTGCAACAAGCATGGTGCTGCGAACCCTTTGTTCCAACACCTTTTTCAAAACCTGCCTCCTGCAAGCTCAACAAATTCAATTACACTCCTATCCAGTCTGCACTGTGAAATTAGTCACCTATGGAAGTCAACCTGAATTTTGCAAAAGAGCAGTGAGGTTGTGAACAAGTTTGAGGTTGATAAGACTTGTTCTGTAAAGCTCTGTTATGATATGCCTTCATGATATTTTTAGTATTCTTTCCCTTCATCTTCCTGATTTAAAGATACCTTGTCTTGTTCCTGGAGGTCAAATGAGTTGAGAAACACAGAAGTTTTACACAGAACCAACCTATTGGGCAAGTTTATCCATTAAAACCCTAACCCTATGTTTTCCCTATTTCACCTCTAACCATCATTAAATCTTGTTATAAGGTTTTTTGCAAACAACATTAATGGATACTCCATAGAAAATGAAGGCTCACAAAGGAGGGGAAATTGTGACAACAAATCCCTACGACATGCAAATTTTTCATTATGAACCCTTGATCAGGGAAGTTTTGCAAAGAGTAGGCTGCATTAATATTTGTCAGAAAATGCAGAGGGCGCACCCAGAGGTGGCTAAGGAGTTTTCCCTTAATTTTTATGGGACCAAAACTAAGGTTGGGACATTGGATTTTGAGGTATCTGAATTATCCATCTCAACAACAACTGAGATACCTAACAATGGTGAGAGGTGGTTCATGGCCATGACCCTGAATGGTGTTTTTTTCAAGGAATTCCTCAAACTAGAATACCAAGGGGACAATTTGTCAAAGGGAGTACCCATGAACCATATGTTGGAGGGTTTTGATAAGATGTTGAAGGTGATTCAAAGATATTTTACCGATGAAGGGCGATTTAACATGATATATCAATACCATATAAGGCTATTGCTACACTTCAAAGGAAATGATGCCATGAATCTGCCTTTCTACATGTTTAGAAGTATTGGCAAAATGTTTGACAGGGTCCAAGCCAAATCAAAAGTAGTTGATACAAGTGTCTTCCATTCGGGTCTTATAAAGATGCTAGTGATGGAGGAATTGAGAAAGAAAAACATGGATTGGGAAGAATTTATTACCTCTTCACACTTCCAGCTAAACGTTGCTCCCACTCCACAGTATAAAATGCAAATCCCTCTTCATATTGACAAGACCGTAAATTCAAAAGTGAACAAGAAAAGGAAGAGCACCAAGACTGCTAGAGATGATAAAGAAACTAAGGATCATGAAGGAGGAGGACCTTCAGAGTCTTCACAAAGAGAAACTTCACCTATTCCAGATCCGAGTCCAGTAGAGGTTCCGTCAACTAAAGCTACAAGTTTGAGAGGAAGGAAGTTGGTGTTTCCTTCACCCAGTGCAGCTGACAAGGAAAAGCTAGGAGGCCTCTTACCAGAGCATCAACCAAGCAAGAGATCCTTGTGAAGGATGATGCAGTAGCAGCTTCAACCCAGAGGAAAGGTAAATCCATAGCTGCTGAGAATCCTATTGAAATCATTGACACCACCACTCCTCAAAAGGAGAGCAAACATTCTTTTAAGAGGCTCAAAAGACAACTTAAAGAGGCAAGGGTTGAAGTTGATGAAATGAAGAAGGGGGAGTTGGTTGCAAAGAAGAAGATTAATGGACTCATGGACATGTATAGTGAAATTGTTAACAAGGTGAGATTTATAGCTAAAAGGTTTCGACCCTTCCATAGGCAGCTCATAAACTTATACAGACAAAACAAAGCCTACCAGGCTCAGATCAGAAAGCTAAAGATGGAGTTGCAACCTTTCAAAGAGGAGTTGGCCAAGAAGAATTTGGATATGCTAGCTAAAGTTGCCACTAAGAGGAGCTCTAGAGTCAGAAAATGAAGAATATGAACACCTTAACTCATATCAATTTTGACAGTTTCCTGTGTTTTGTATTTTGCAATTTTGAGAATGGTCATGTTTGATAAATCATGTTCAGCTATTGGGGTGTTATCTTCGTAGTTATATATCATGATCATATGTTATTATAATAGTTTGTGGCACTGGGAATAGTTTTTGGAATATTTTAAGGCGTTTTCAAACGAAATAAGCAACTACATGAAAGTTCACAGCCCCTGGCGTTGTGAATTGGCTCATACAGGCTGGCGTTGCGAGCTGTGCTGCAAACTCTTGTTCTGGAGATTTTGAAGGAATCAACAGCTTCCAGATGGTCAGATGAATGTGTGACACTTGTTTGAGGGTCAGTTGTAAGCTGGGAAGCCACCTGCCAAAGGAAGAATGCCCTCAAAGGGACAGTTCATCAACAATAAAGAAATGTTAAGGGTGTTGCCAACATTAGCCTAGTTTTTAGCATTTTAGTTATTTTATGTTATCCACATGTTGCCACACTTCTTTGAGGGCACATGGATCCTAGGATAAGGTAGTTATTCAGATTGTAAAGATGTCATTGACAGTCTAGAGTATAAAAGAAACATGGTAACTCAGTTAGAAGGTTCGAATGATTGTTATGAGACTCATATTTTGAGATTGTGAATGTAACAGAGACAACTTTTATTTTATGTACCAGATCTTAGATTTTTTGGCTAATAGAAATCAATCTTTTCCCTTTATCATCTTATTTCTATCTTCCTTTGATTTGCATCTATTGAAGGTTTCAATTGATCTATTGTATCTGCATTACAGTGAAGGATTTGTTGTGATGTTGTTCATGATTTCATCAGAGTTTCCCTTTTGATTTAAGAAGTTTTTGTTTCAAAAGGTTTTCTTCATATATCTATTAGTATTACCTGATGTAAATGGTAGATATATTTCACCTTTCTTATTGAAGTATTCTCCCTATTCATCATATTCTTTAAACCATGATCCAAGTTATTCAAAACCTCATTTGTTGGTGCATATTATCTGGAACTTACTGTGATTGACACTGTTTTACTGAGTTTTTTATCCATTCATCACCTTATCATAAAAAAATATTTTAAACCCACTAATGAGTGTTGAGCTTACACTTTAGCAGTCAAAGTGTGACTTTCAGTGCTAACATAGATAATGTGGACAAAGTAACATGGATGGGGGCAAGACCTTTGGGCATGGGTTTCATGACATACAAGGGATTGTAGTGTCTCATTTATGGGTGCCTTTGTAGAGGGTGTGTTGCACCTTCGTTTTCAATGCAACCTCTTTCCAAGCCCATTTATTGCCTTTTATTCTTTTAAGACGTTTCCAGGTTGAAGACAAGGCGGGGCTTTTACCAAAGCATGAAAAATAAGATGTCTCTATGTGAACACGGAAAGATGTCTCTACGTGAAGTAGGTAGGTGCAGAAGCCTAGAGGAGAAAAATAGTGCTTAGAAGGTTCTAGAAGAGAGAGAACCTATAATACCAAAAATCCACAACTCCGTAGGAAGCTTGGGGAGGTATTGGGTAGTAGGTACAGAGGCTTAGTTGCAACTCACTTTTGAGTATGGAGAAGCTCAACATTAGATTGAGTGATGCATGGAGATAAGGAAGACCAGAGTGAAGATGGATGCAACTATGAAGATCACATGATCAGGAGATCATGGAAATTTTATACCCTAGGAGTTTGATGCATGAGAATGAGCCCCCCCAAATCATAATCGGATTTTCGAACCTCCTAGAGGAGACAACGTGGCCATGAAGACACAATTTTCTTGTATTTGATTTAATTGTTAATTATTTTTTTATAGTATTCCAGATTTTAGGCGATATTATGAGGATATATCAGATCTAGAGTGATATGATTTGTTTATTGTCATGGTTATAAATGTAGCCTTCAGGTGTAGTTTGAAAAGGGCAGTGGGCCTACGCAATGTAAGATCAGGTGACGAGAGGGCGACCTGGCCCATATATGAGATCGTGGGTAATCTATGTTAAGTGTTTATGCACATATATGAATTTGCTGCCATGGGCTCTGTTGCAATCCATGTTGTGGGCGTCATAACCCACAGGTTCGAGGATCGAATCTTATAAAAACTCAATTTGAAGGACCCTAGTTTTGTTCTTCATCATTGGGTTGAGTTAACGTTTGCCTGGTTGATTTATGTTATAGTCGAAGTCGACGTTCCTTTGCCCGGTCGACTTAATCCCTCATGGGTCGATTTCTTACTGAGTTTACTCAGCGTTTTGGCCGACTCATTACCCAGTCGACTTGGATTTCGACGGGGGTTGGATTATTTCCATTGCTAGTCGACTTGACTTTCGACGGGTCAGATTTACTCAGTCAGTCGACTTCCTTTTGCTTGGACGAGTTCGAATTTTGTTGGCCGTTTTTAGAGATTACTGAACGTTTTATACTTTGTTGGGCGTTTTTAAACGTGGCTGGGTGGTTTCCTAATAGCTCAGAGATATTTAGAAGCTATAGGGTGAATTCCTATCAATTTTGGCATATTTAGAAGTGGCCAGGTGTATTTAGAAGATGTTGGGCATTTTCAAAGTTGCTAGAATGTTTTCCCTCTTTGTTGGTATCCCAAATCCATCCCTCATAAATTTCTCTTCACCAATGGTAACCCAATTCACCCTTTGAGCAATTATTCCCACTGCCAGTTGACTCGACTCATCCGTCGAGTAGTTTTCTTCGCTATTGGTCAACTCATTCCATTGGGCTATTTTCCCCCTTCTTTGTTTGGCCAACTTCACTTGCTTGTCGACTAGAATTTCACTATGGTCGACCAGATTATCTTTGGGTCGATTTATCTTCTTTGGAAAACATGGGCATGGTAACAAATTTATGAACATATGTACAAGCCATTGGACAATAAGACAAGTCTGAGAACATAGGGGATTGCAGCGAGTGGTTTCCATTGGTTGCGAAAAAAAGGCCTTGCAACTATTTAAAAGGACAAAGGCTACACTATGGATAGAGAACCTCCATGGCATTGGATTTTGGTCACTAACTTCAAACAATTTGCAGAGCCTTGATCTTTATTGATTTGGTTGCTATTGTGCCACCAACTGGTTGTGGTGTGCAAGTTACAAGCTAGAAAGGATTTGCAACAGACAAGAAGAGAAATTATAGAGCAACACATAGGAATAGAGGCCCAATGACTTTTATACAGCCAAAGCTCTATATATAAGATTGAAACATAGATCATAAATTAAATTTCCACATAACATATGTGTTGGTGAAGCGAATGGGCTATGAGCTTCTTCATTACAGATCAGAGACCCTTGGGTTGGTAATCTATAGACCTGACATAAAGTGACTATCTCGAGATAGCCTACTTCACCCTGGTGGTATCATAGCCCAGCTTGGGGGTGGCTTGTTGTAGAGAGAATATGTACAACAAAGCCTCTGGTTGGGTGGAATATTTCTCTGCCTCGGTTAGTTTGGATTTCAAACATATAAGTTCATCTTACTATTTAATTGGGTTATTACAATGCACTCTGTTGTTGTTTCGTTGTTTGAATGCTAAGAGTGAATTGCTACAAGCTTGCTATTGTTTGTATTGAATGGATAATCAAAGTTATGCATGCCAATGAAAGCATATGATGTTTTTTGCTATTGTTTCTTGGCTTGTGCCGAAGATTGCTTGCTTGAAGCTACTTATTTATTTTGATGAGAAATCCATTTCATGGATATCAATGTATTCCTACATTGGGAATTAGAAATCTCACCACAACTTTAGTGATTATAGGTCATGTGGATGTACAATATGAACATAGGATGCCATTGGGGAATAAAGGATACAACTATTGTTTGTAATTTATATGGTTGTAGCTATCTATCCCTTAACAAAATGAAACCATGCCTATGTTTATGAATATGTGTGTGGATGGGACAAGGACTTGGAAAATAATCCTTGGTAAATGAATAGGGCTCAAACCCTATTACAATTTATAAATGTGTTGTTGAGAATGAGCTAAGACAATGGCTTAAGCCCTTTGGAAAAGAATTATAAATTTTTAAAGAGGAAAACTTGTAGGTTTTTTTTTTGGTATGCTAGTAGTTGTATTACCTTTCAGGATCAAAATTTACATATAATGTATGAGGAACTGGTGCTAAGGCTGTCATGAAAGGAAACCAACCCCACCACCATAGATAAAAGTCCCATAAAATTATGCTATAGCAATTACTATCTAACAAATTGTTAGGATGAACARTCAAAATAGCTAAGCTAAGCCTATTACTGAAGCAAAAAAGATAGCTCTGTGGTTTGGTAGGCCAAATAGAGGCTATGAAAAACAAAAAATAACAAGCCATGAAAATTACTTGCTTGTGTAGCTATAGGAGAAAGCATGCTCGAATGAGTCCGACCATTTTGGCTCCATTGTAGCCTATAACAGCTCCTCAATGGTGCAGTGTTGAGTTGGGTCTTGTGCTCCCAAATCCAAAAGCCGGTCTAGGCGCTTCTCCATTAGCACCTCGTGAAATTTCATTCTGACATTGTCTCGTTGCAATGCTAAAATGGTTTCCCTCTTAACATCAGTCAAGACAGGGTGAGCCAGAGGCATGGGTGCAGAACTGGAGGCTACATCCGGATTGGGGGGAAGCAGACCTATGGCGGAAGTCATGGGTGACGCTGAGGGTGGATTTCGATCAATGGCTTTGCCCGTAGGAGGAGAGAAACGTTGAGCCATTTTGGTGTGGCAGAGACATGTGCAACAAGAATGAGAAGTTTAAAGAGTGCGTCCACTCTGAGATGAGTGCAAGTTGGGTCTAAGCGAGCGACCTCACGTTCTAGGCATAAGATGACACCAGGGTGGATCGTGCAGAGGGAGATAGGGGGTGCAACAGGTGCGCGAGGCCAAAGGTGTTGGTTGTGAAGCTTGATTATCTTCCTGATTTAGAGGTTTGTTTCAGCTGTGCTTGGACCCCATAAGCCCCCCTACAACTATCGCTAGGGGGGTCCAGGGGGAGCGACAACAATTTTTTTAGCCCCCCCCCCCACACCGGGAGATTCGAAGGCAGCGCCCCCAAAGAGAAATATTGGGAAAAATTGGCTTGTAAAATATTGTAATTTTGTAGTCAATCTGGACTGTTCATTATAAGGTCGTAGATCTGACGGTAGAAGTTATTTTAGTGATTTTTTTCCCTAGAAGGCAACCCTCTTTTATGAGGGAATTGTATTGCGGCTGTGTATGTGTGTGATTATTGTATTATGAGAGAGGAGACTATGAGAGGAAGAAGAGGAAGTTACAACGGTTGAGTTGTAGGTTGTATCCCTTCATTTTGCTGGATAATAAAAAGGAAGGACCTGACAATTTCTCTGGTGGATGTAGCCCACACTAGGTGAACCACGTATATCTATGTCTCTATTGTATTGTGTATATTTTGTGTTTTATTTCCACATTTGTTTTATTTTATTGCTCCACGATCCTGTTTTTCTAACAAAAGGAGGGTGGTTGGAGCAGAAGAGGAGATTGAGCATGGAAGAAAAGCAAGCGCGGGGAGAAGAGCTTGCAGGGCCGAGGAAAGAGCGTAATGAGCCATATGCTAAGGGAGAGTGATGAGGTTAACCCACAGAGTGATCTGAGGAGCTATCATAGTCACACGAGCGTTGTACAAGATGGAGGACGATAGTAGGTGCGCTTGTAGAGGCGATCACAGATGAAATAAATGAGCATTGTTGGGTCGCCACCCTAGGAGAGAGGGGGTGGTTGACATGCATGGTCGCATGGTGTACAAGGTCGCTAGATGTCACCCCATTTGGGGTTGGGCTGTCTTTGAGAGCCATTGTCAAGCAATCATCAAATAAGGGGTGATCCGGGGAGTGGGAAGGTGAACAGAGGAGATCACCATTAGTGAGAGTCACCCCTGTGTTGGCTAGTTTATCAACAATTTGATTGGCTTCCTTGTGGATGTGAGAAGAGATGAGGGCGATGTTAGGGAGAATTAAGGATTGGAGGAGTTCCAAGTTGCTAAGGAGTCGCCATTTAGGGGAGATTTTGGAGGGGGTCGAACCAGTGAGTAACTTGGAGTAGAGGTTTAAAATGATTTGAGAGTCACCCTCCACGATGAGCTTGAGGAAAACTTGTAGTTTTCTACGTATCACATAAATAAGTTTTTAGCACAATACAACGTGTATCACATGAATAAAATCTTGGTGTGATACAACGTGTATCGCATCGAAATTTTTTTCCATGCGATACGACATTATTGTTTGGGAAGGTGGGCTGTAAGACTTTAAAATTGGGAAAATTCAAGGAAGTTTGTGTATCACACGAGAAAGATTTTGTGGTAGTGCGATGTATCGCACCAAAATAATTTTAGTGCGATACATAGGAAGGAAGAGATATTTGTGGCAGTGTGAAACGCTTATTGCACTGAGGAAAGTTTGAAGAGTGTGATGCATCATATCGAAAGATTTTTTGGTGTGATACATCGCAATAAAACAATCTTTGTTGCGATACGATAAAGAGAGGAAAGACAACTTCATCACAAGATGAAAACTTTGTAGCGACACGATAAAGGAATGGACGAAGAGCGTGTTGTACCAAAAGATTTTTGGTGCAATGCGATGCATCACACCAAATGAAAGATTGGTGTGATACATCGCAATGAGACAATTTTTGTGGGGATGTAATAAGCAAAAAGAGTTGGGTTCAACAATATGCCTATACAAGTGATGACATGGACCGTACAAAGGATGTGTATGGACAAAGTCCACAGTGGGAAGATTAGTGTACAAATGTGGACGTGGACTGTACAAATGATGAAGTTGACAGGGTCCATGTGGCAATGGCTAAGGGCTCGACATGTTGAGAAAAAATTAATTGGCGCTTAGGAAAATCTTCCTTTCGGTGGACTGGATTAACTCGTTTCGATGAGTAGGATTAAATCGTTTCAGTGGCCCAAATTAACTTGCATTCAATGATGGGAAATAACTCTTCTATCGACACATTGGAAAATCATCCTATCGAATGCTCGAGAAAAACTTATGTATCAACACTCAGAGAAAACTTATCTTGGTGCACCCAAATGACTTTCATAGCGATGAACTAAAGTAACCTTGGAGCACCAATGATACAGGTGACCATGCCACATTAGTGAGCATGTGTTGTGCCAAGTTAGTCAAGAGTACTACGTGGGCTTGTTGCTGCAAGGGAGCACTGATGCATAAGAATTTCAAAAGATCATAACTTTTTGGTCCAACTTGGAATTAAGCAAAAGTACAGTCGTGAGAAAAATAAAAAATCACAAGGAGCAAAATTGGTTTATGAACTCAAAATTGGTGTCTAAATTGTATATAAGAAAGATGAATTAGTAGAAAAATGTGAAACTCCGTACACCTAACTATCCTCATAGTGTTTAGGGGGTCGGGTATGTGACGTTACCCAAGCCTATGTATATCTATTTTGCATTCAAATTTCTTAGATGCGGACTCTCTTCGAGATTATTCCACATGTCTGCGGGCCGCGCTTTTTGATATCGACCGTAAACGTGAGTACGGTTCACATGGAGTACGAGCAGTGATCAAATTTGAAGGGCAGGTTCTAATTTTTGTGAGAAGGGTATATAATCATGCAACCCTTCTAGAATGAAAAGTTCATAGAAAAATTGCATTTCAATTGACAATAATAAATTAAGTTCACAATTCATAAAAAAACGTGTTAAATAAAATATTACATTTTTAATCAAATTTATTTCTAATAAAATAATTAGTACAAGCTAAATGGCTAACTAGCTGGAAAATATTACAATTATAACAACATTAAATAGATATTTAGTCAAATTTGAAAATGTAAATTCATAGAGAAACAAAATTTGTAAATTGTATTAATTCTTTTAACACTGAAATAATACATTTTGTCTCCAAAACAAAGTTATACTTGAGTGTTTTTGTAACACCCTGTTTCCCCCAAATTTGTAATTAATCCTAATATAAGAATTACCATGCTAAAGCATGATGAAAATGTGAATGTATGATGTGAATGGGCCTTATGAAGAAGGTCGATGAATGTAAATAACATTATGAATTTATATTGCAGGACTGTTGAGAGGGGATGTGCTAAAAAAAGAGACCATGATGGCGGTGGAAGGCACCTGGAAAGGTGGCATTAACTTCCACCGAGAATTAACACCGTATTTGGACTCCACTGGCCCGGAGAACCAAAAGCGGCTCGCTGGCCCCGAATTTAATGTCTCGCAGGCTGGTAGGCGGATGGCTTAATGAGGGATGGGATGGTGAACCGCTCATTCGTAGAGTCGTCGGGCCTGACCAGACGCGAGGATAATCGCGCCACATGCAACCTTGTAAGAGGATAAGGCGTAAGGTAGAAGCGATTGGGGGGGCAGACGCGAGGGGAACTCTGGCATTACGCAGAGTGAGTGATAACAGAGAGGAAGGATTGCAACCTTCGCTCATGGTCACCGGCAGACAGAGAGACGCAGTCTCACAACATCGTGGTCTCATCTCGGGGGTGGCTAGTGGTAAATCCGCTAAGAATCACTACGCCTACGGTTGGGTGGAAACGAGCACCCCTCTCAGCAGTTACTTAACCCTGGTGTTATTTCTGATAAGTGTTCTGCCTCTGGCACTTTGAAATATGTGTATTTTGATAACTATGCTCATAAGCTACAAAACTGTGAATGTTTTCATTATAAGAATGACTGTATGATGTTTGATCAATACCAGTAATTGTATATACTTATAACTGAAAAACTATGCATGGCTTATGTTGATAAATGAATTTAATTATGCTTAAGTTGAACCAAGTCAGACTTCCAGCCTATTCTCGGGAAGTTGTTTCCCCTTATCTGTCTCCAGGGATGCCCCGGAATAGATCTCTTCACAGAGATTCCCTCCTTGGGAAGATTTACTAAGAACCTGGAAAAAGGACTTGAATGGGCAAGTCTTAATAACCCTGTACGAGGAGGAATGCCCCTCTTAAAATTTCGAGGTTGCAGCGTAGGGATAAGAAACGAATCGACGAATGAGATCCCGTCGGAAGACCCAGGGTCATTCACAACCGTTAGATTGATGAAAGAAACAAGGGCGTTACCTACCTTGCCTCTTTTTCCTCTATCTTCGTGAATAGCGAGGAAATCGGGATCGTAGACCCCCAAGGTCCATGAGAACATTTGGATCGTCGATCTTTCCACATCAACGAAGTAGTGGAAGAATGCGCGAGGTGGGACAGATCTGAGCCGTTAGATCTTAGCTAGAAAAACCTGACAGTCGTTGAATCCGTTAAGAGATGCATGAGGGTTAAACCTTCGTGAACAGTAGGGATAAAATCCCGACGAGAGGGTTGACACATCAGGATATCGGTACTCGGGGTATCGAAATTCTCGAGGTCGAGAAATTCGGGGCATTTCAAGTCCCGAAACAACGAAATGGTCTGGACCGTCTGTTTGTGCAGACACGTGGCGGAAATCGAGAGCCCGTCAGTATATCGGCTACCGGGGTTTTGAGTTGACAGAGAATTTCTGTCATCGGGGTACCAAAAAATCTGAAATCACGAGATTGGATCAGGGCCGTCTATCAGCCAAGACACGTGGCAGAGATCCAGACCATCGGGGAAGTCCCGATAGAAAAGTCAATAGGTGCATCGGGGTTCGGCATTTCACGAGTCCTGAGGACAAGACTTCCGGAGCATCAGAATTCGTGAAATTGCGAGAGACGATCAGGACCGTCCATCTTGAGGAGGACATGTGGAGGAGATCAGAGCTTTCGGGAGATTTCCTGAAAAGAAAGTCGTCCATCGGCATTTCGGGAGTCGGGAAATCAGGAATCCCATGGACAAGAAGTCCTTGCAATTCAGAATCGCGAAGTCCGAAATTTCGACAAGGAAGGGAAAGCTCCATCATGGGGGCCAACTGTCAGCATAGCGGAGAATCGGGATTCGAGAGATCAACAGTCCCGAGAACAAATGCATTTAGGCATTTGAAACCCCGAAGTCCCGATAGAAATCAGGGACCGTCATGGGCGATCACAGTCGTTGATCGCGCTAAAGGCGAAAAGGGGTTGTTAACTGACGTCATATCGGGAATCGGAGGATCGCGAGTTCTGAGGACAAATGCATTTCGGCATTGAAAAGTCTGAAACCCCGATAAGCAGTGTGGCTGCGATCATATGGGGGAAGGTCACGTGGACCAAAGGTCTAGCCCGAAGGGCTAGCTGAAGTCAGAGCGCATCGGCTTTTGGAAGCCCAAAACCCCGAAAGGAGATAAGGCTGTGGTCTTATGAAATAGTGGTCATATGGGCCAGGAGGGCTAGCGCATAAAGGGGCGCATCGACAAATCGGAGATCTGGAGTTCGAGAGGACATGAACTCTTGTCAGCAGGAATCACGAAACCCCGAAACCCGAAATTATCATCGGGGAAATGTCACAGGCGCATGAAGAAGAGGCCGTGACAGGGAAATAAGGACCTATGGATCGGGTTTGACAGTCCGCTGCTGCGAGCTTCGGGAATTCTCATTGTTGAGAAATCAACGAAAAAGTTTGATTTTAGGTAGTGGGTATGTTACAAAGTGGTATCAGAGCATGGTTACAACACTTGGCGTGCTTGGGCTCAGGCACGAGCCACGTTAGAAGATATTGTTATCTGCGTTTCTCTTTAAGGAGAAGGACTGCAGAATGAAACTGTAACTTGGAAATTCCTATAACCCTTCTGTTAAAATGGCAACTACTCTTATAGGAGTAGGGATGCACTGATCGTTATCACGGATAAGATTTGAGTGCGAATGACAGAGGTAGAATAAATTGTGCTATGAAGCTGCACGAGCCAGACAAGGGACATGAACTGAGTGGTTCTGTTTTAGCGTAACAATGGCTACCTACTAAAGCAGGTAGAGTCTCTTGTGATTAAGATGGCTGGTTAGGTAAGGATTAATACCCAAAGGAAGAACCCCTTCATGATTTGGGAAATCTGGTAAGGACGGGTAGGATCCTTAGAAAGTTATGACCACTGCATTATTAAGAGACTAAACCTTGAGCATACAATTCCTCATGATTGAGAGGATTGGTGAAAATACGTAGGGTCAGATTTACCTGACCTATAATGGTTAGAATCGACCATGAGGATAACCTATTTGAGGAGTCCTTTGAGATTGTTGCTAATTCCCAAGAGTGACCCTTGTTGATCGTTTCCATAAAGAGAGGGTAACACCCGTATGAGTTGGGACTATGAGATTAGTCCTATAAGTAACTTAAAAATCTCAGAAGATATAGCAGGAGAAATCCTTCAGGAAAGAATTTTGAAGATTGGATGGGATCTAGAGTCGAGATCCATTCAGAAAGAACCAAAACGTTTCGGGTTGTTCGATCTCGGGAAACAACACACTGGTTAGTTGCGAGGAGATACCGGAATTTCACAAGACCAAAAGGCTTGGGAGAAGCAATGAGGAATTCGTGAAAAGATCATAGTCGTTGATCAAGGAGCGAATTGGACCATTGATCGTCCAGAGAAAATTTCGCAATTCTAGAGATCGAAGGATTCGAGGTTTCCATAATAAAAGTCCCGAAGTCGTGAAATACGAAATCGCGACATCATCACAACCGTCGGTTGGAGAGCCGTTGGTGACCGTTAGACCTAATTAATCAGTGAGGAAGATAAGGCTGATAACCTCTCATCACTCATAAGCTTAGGAGGAATAATATCCGTTAGATTGGAATCAACGAGAGCCGTTGATCTAGAGCTTCAAGGTTTCGTGTATGGGAAAATGGAAGCGTAGACTTCCTAAAGTCGCGCCAGGTAAATCACCGATTTGATCAGGTCCGTTGATTGCCAGAGAGATCTAGACCGTGGGATCCAGATTGTCGGGCCCGCATAGATTAGAAGTTTGGGAAACGGTGGAGTGTTGTCCACAGATTCGCCGAAATACGGGATCCTGACGCGTGTCTGAGAATTGACCCCAGGTTCCGAGTGAAGGGTCATGTGGATGAAAGAGTCGAGAAAACCTTAGCCTTGGTCTTTTGGGTTTTCGGATTTCAGGAGTCAGGGAAAACATAATTCCTTGCAACGAGAATTCTGAAATCGCGAAATGCGAGGCGCCCTTTTAAATTTGGATCGTGGTCACCACCGGTGGTCGTGTGAGGAGAGGGTGTAAGCCAATATGATGAATAGTGCATGAGTTTAATGCACCGAGGAGCTTCCTATTAAGAAGCATGATACTCATACCAGTGAGGTATGA
>SNQJ01S0050963.1:127418-148151 GCA_010110895.2 Picea sitchensis
CTAGATGAAGAACACCATACCGGAGTTTGGCCAAGTCATCTGTAATGCCGTATAAAGAGAAATAATGTTCCATTTGGGTTACCCAACCAGTGGGCTCCGAGCCATCAAATTTGGTCACATCCACCCGCGAAAGGCATAGATCACGTTGAAAGTGATGGTTCTGAAAGTTATGGGAATGAGAGGAATGGTCACCTTCAATATGTGGAGGTGAGGAAGAGGAAGGGTTATCTGTAGGGATATGCAGTTTGGTGCAGAGTGCCGAAAAGACTGATTCAAGCTAGGTGGTGAGGTCTTGTTTGATTTCCTCCATTGAGGACTGCATGGTTGTATTGATGGCGGCAACATTGGCACTGAGTTGTTTCACTTCTTGTTGGGTCTCGATGATACCAGATTGCAAGGTGTTGAAGCAAGCTTCCAAGTCTTGGCTACAGGTATGGGCCATGAGAATGGGGGAACTGAAAAGGGGCGAGCGAGGTCAAAAAAAAATCCAAAAAATGATATGGAAGAATGTGGTAAGGGCAAAGAGATGAATCCAATGGAATAGGTCTCAAATAATGGTGAAAAAATTTCCAGACTCCTTTTTTTGAAGTTATACTCCGGTTGAAGAATACTGCAGAGAGGAAATGCCCAAATGCTTAACCAGAAAGAAATGTGTATTTACTTGGCAACCCGAACACAGTTGCGCGGCAATAGATCTTGTCTGTTTGAATTTGTTTATGTTTCTGTCCCCAAGGGTTAGGTATTCAAGGTTTCTACAGACAAGGGTTTGCCCTATGCTATAGCTCTTTGATATATGTGCAGGGTCTAACAGTAATACTCGGCCCAATATCTTAGGGCACTAACTAAGGAGGATAGATCGTACTACCCGACTACCCAGGTACTAGAGAGTATCTTCCCAAGTACTGTTCTCGGTGACACTATGGTAGTCAGGCGGTCGATCGATTTATCTAAAGAGGGCTTCAGGTAATCTAGGCCGATCCGTACACAGGTGTTGTCTGATGCGCTACCACTCGAAGGGGTACCAATAGGGGTTACAAGGGTGGCCAACAGATGTGCGCTTAAGTACCACTTGTATTTCCTGCGTGTATGAGTCCCTCAACCACGGGTTTATGCGCGTAACGACAGATCTTTGTGGCTTAAAGACGTCGGAATACGTCTCTACCCTGAAAAAAATTTAACCCACACTTTCTGCCGAGGAAAGTACTCTGATACCACTTGTAATATACCAGATATAGAATGTATGCAGAACAGAAATAAAATGCTAGTAATGGCAGAATAACAACAATATAACCAGAACATTCACCACAATAACACTGAAATGATATGAGAATAATAACAAAAATAGCACTTTGAATCTGAAAGCAATGTTCACGGGCCTCTTCAAGGGGGCAACCTCCAGTTGAGCAGACCTCTATTACAATAATATCCAAGCCAGGGTTCTCATACCCTCGACTCCTATTTATACTAAAAAGAAGCACCTAGAGGAAGATCCTTCTAGAAGCGGAAGCTTCTATTAGGTCTTCTTACATCCGCCTTATTCTATTTTATTGAAAGGCCTTATTAATATTGACCTTATTACATCTGAATATATTGTTCTACCTATGTGCGGGTTAGGACCCTAACACTTACTCTGATACGACTTGTACAAAGCAACAAAACGAGCTCTAATACCACTTGTAGCAGAGCAACACATAAAGCTCTGATACCACTTGTAGAGAATACACTCACACTAAACCAACCAAGAAAGAGAAGACATAATTAAACAGAAAGAAACCAATGACAATCACACACATTACACACTGGGAAAACCAACAATGCTTGAGAGACTCCTGCTCTCTTGTTGTCTTATTCATTCACCAAATAAAGAGTTACATGACTAGCCTTGGTCTACACCTAAGACATAATCATCATCATACTCTCTTGCTTAAATGCAAGAACAACCCTACAACCAATTCATCTTACATCTTCATGACCAAATCAGAGAGATTTCTCACATATCTCATCATACTCTACAGTATTGCATCATGCCATATTTATAGGCTTTAAAGCATGCAAAACCCTAATTCATGCCCCAAAAACGGTTACAGATCTATGAAGATAATTTGGTTGCAATCCCGTAAATCTCAGGATTATGTTACAGTCGACTACCAATCAAACTTTAGTCGGTTATGAGCTAGTGGATCTTCCAGTCAGCTACCACTCGACCTCCTGTCGATTGACCTTTCAACCCTCTAGTCGACCACTTTGATCTTTGACTTATCCATCGACTTGACTTATTCGTCCAGTCAAACATTCACCTAGTCGATCCACCTCGACTAGCCAGTCAGTTGATTGTGATTCCACTACAAAGAATATAACAACCCAACAGTTTCTCAAAAGTTTTCAACAAAATTCAACCAGAATTGAAATTGCAAACTGAAACTTCATCATAAAAGAAGATACAAGCTAAAATCAAACCAAAAAAGAAGATGCGAACTAAAGTCAAGTACCATAGGAAAAATCTTTAACTTCTTTCTAAACCTATCAAATCTTTAACGTTTATGCTAAATGTCGTCAACACCTAAAACACATCAATTACACTATAAATTTTCATGTCCAAATAAATTTACAAGTAAATCGAAGGTAGAAACTCAAAATACATTCCATGGAGGCACAAACTTAAAATCCATTCCATTTGAACTAGTATGACAAATGTATCACATTTCTTAAGAAATTCAGGCCTACTGGGCTAGCTCGAGTGGTTGAGTACTTTGAGCTTCATGCACACGGTCTCTAGGCTAATCCCTAGGCTAGTTGCCTTTGTTGCATGCTGACTCAATTTCCCCACTATGTCGGGCAGTGTAATCAACCCAACGAGTGACATTGGGTACCATCAGCTAAATGCGGGGAAGTGCCAAGATTTCGTTCAAGGTTTTCTTTAGAAAACAAATATATATATATAGGAAATTTTTACCGTAATTGAAAGGGTAAGCCAAAACTTAACCAAAAAAGATACACACTAAAATTAAGCCAGAAAACAGGGTGCAAGCTAAAAACAAGTACAAGATAACAAATCTTTAACTTCTTTCATGGATCAATTAATATAATGAACTAATTATTTACACCAAATGTCATCGAAACTTACAATACATGAATTATATGACAGATCTTTATGTCCAAACAAATTAAGAGGGAAACAGAAGTTACAGACTCAACATACATAAATGCAACATGTTTCTCAAAAGTTTTCTAGGAAATTTGACTGTAATTGAAATTTCAAACTGAAACTTAACCAAAAACGAAGATGTATGCCGAATTTAAATAAGAAAACAAGGCGCAAGGTAAAATTAAGTATGACAGGGGTGGTAGGAGCAGGAGGGGTCATCTATGACCCAGAATGAAAACAAGAATCCACCTATGCTTAGGGGTTGGGAATTGAAACGAACAATTAAGCCAAAATGTATGCTCTTTTGTATAGACTCTCCATCATCATTAGCTTGGGAATAAGAGAATTGGTAGCCTTAGGTGATTCAAGGAATGTAGTAAAATCATTAAATCGTCGGGAACCTCCGAAAGGCTTTCGACTAGCTTCGATCCTCTCTAAAATTGAAAAAAACACACAAAAGTTGGCTAAAATCTCTTTCTACCAAATTATGAGAGAACATAATGGAAAAACAGATAGTATGGCTAATGAAGCTACATGATTGTCACAAGGGATGTTAATGAAAAATGGGGTTGTATCTTCTACCTATATCCCCTGAGAACAACCCCCAAACTTCATTTCTTAGGTATGGAATTATTAGACTTCAAGGTAAGCATTAAAGGTAGGCAGGTGTCAAGCACAAGGGATGGAGCCTCGAGTACAAAGCTCCCACGCAGTAGCACAAAATTGGTATGGGAGAGGCATAATGTTATGCCCTCTACTGCCTGTTATCCATTGAGTTGCACTAGTTGAACTTACAGTTGAGCCGCCAAAGTTTGAGCAATCAAATGCTCAGTTTTCAGAGTTCAGAAGTTCAACCGGTCTATTTGACCAACTTTTCCACATTTCCATACCCTGCGGGGAATTGTAATAAGAGATGTTGCATGATGAATTTTGTAAAAAGTTTAGCCTCCTAAGACTTAGACATAAATTGTTACTCTGGAGTGTTTTTTTTACTTGTTAATTATATTCTGTTGTCCAAGCAATTGAATTTTTTCAGTCAATTCCTCCAAAGCTAGAGTATATACTCATGGTTAGGCCTTAGCATGGTCATCTAAGCCTAGTATCTAATGTATATTACCATGGTAAACATCCTCCTAGAGTTTTATGGAAATGTGTTAAGTCCCCCTTAGGATTTTTTTATTTTTTCAGTTACTAAAACATTTCCCGTAAAACGAAATTTTTTAATTATAATTTGAAGTTGTAATAATTTTTTAATTATTTTTTAATCTAGATTAGTTTCTCTTTTGCAAAGTAGAACACTAATTGTTAGTTTAGCTTTCATTGATGCAATTTCAAAGTTGGAAATAAACCATCTCCTCAGCTCCTCGCAAGAGGTTGGTCAGTGAAGACTTAGTAATTAGAAAAACATTTATCTTTCATTACTTTGCTTTATTGTTTAAAATAAACATTTCCCCTCGATTGCCAGTATTGTTCCTGATCCTTCCAGTTGCGAGCTTGTCTCAATCTTCTGGGAGTAAGTTTCATACACGCTGGGTTGGTTAGTGTGGAGTAGTAATAGTAGAACAATCTCAAAAAAGGACTATTGTTTGGCTTAAAGAACCGCCGAGGGGGAGTGTGCGAAGTTTCACTGAATAGCTCGGGCTTATTCCCCTCAATGTTGGACCTCCGACACCTCTAGTGGGCTTGTTGGTGAAACCATTGGGTTGCAGCAAGTTCTCATCAAATCTTTGAGCTAAAGGGATAACCTCTCTAGAGGCCAAATCTAGATTAGCTCTCAAACACTTTATTTTCTTTGCAAATAAAATTTATCTCATTAACCTACTTTCAATAAAGACAATCTAATAAAACACGCGATCTACAACTCCCCACAATACTTTTAAGGCACTGGTCTCATTACACATTTTACAAATCCATTTGCTTCAAGTACTCTTACTTCTCAGTCATTTATATTTTATCTTGAAGCATTTCCTAATTTACTTGCATCTTGTTATCTTAAGTATCATTTTATTCAAGTATTTATTTATGTATCTTGTGGTGGTTGATTGATATATGCTCTTAGAGTAGATTTACTTCATATATTGTCTTTTGCAATAAACTCCTAGAACACTAATTGCTTAGATTTAGTTTTGAGCCTTAGATTATTTTCTTTAGGGACTACCCCCTTGGCTTCGCTAGGAGTTGGCCTGGACGGAGGAGTTGAAGATTAGGTCACAGCACCTTAACTCTAACTTGTTCCCAAGGACACGCCGAGTGGATTGAAGATTTCTTCTACGTTACCCAAGTGTGTATAAAGGCGGCAACACTACCATTTCAATTATGTGTGGTGGGATTATTCCAAGCGAGATTTGGGGAGGTGTAATCGAATGCAGAACTGTTCATGAAGCACTGGTTCTTATTTTTGTCAGTACCTAGGGCCATATCTGAATGTTCCTTCTTTGTTCGACAGTGAAGAAGGTTTGTGCCTCTATGCCTAGACGTTTTTGGCGCTCTATATTCCCAGTAAGTGTTCATTCCTCCTGGGGTGAAATTTCATGGTGCAACAAAACAATTGTTTTCATTCAAAAACTTTTAGGTATCTTTGTCTGGTGCTGGTTTGTTATGAGGCTTTTCTATGCTCTATGGAAGGGGCTTGGTGTTTTACTTTGGTTTAGTGGCTTTGTTTTCACCTGGGTTTCTTGTATTGTGCTTGTTGTGTGGTGGTGGTCCTATTACGCTGTTCTGTTAAGGTGCCCTTTTCTGAGAATTTGTGCACTGCATAAGTCAAGTGTCTCGGCCTGTTGGGGGTTAGACTCTTTGTTCTTCTGGCTCATTTCTATTAGTGGGACAGTTCTTTTAGCGAGCAAAAAGATTATCCCCCTTGGTTTAGATTTTCATCTTGTTGAAACAGAGTTGAACTGGAACACCCTTTCTAGTTTGCACTCCTTGCCCGATTACACACCAGATTTCTGCAGTCACATTAAGAGATTTGTTGGAGGTTCTTAGGTCATACCGGTCATCAAATTCTGTAGTAAAGGATTCCTTTTGGAATTGACCCTTGGGTATATAATGGACCTTCAAGATATAAGAGATGTTCACAAGGTTTTAAGGAGGCATGAAGAGTCCCTGATCAACAATGAAAATTCCCTCAGGTCCCTCTTTGCAATTATGTATAGCATGGAAATGAAACAGCATGAGCAATATGAAAGGATCATGGGCACTCGGGGCAATATAGATATTAAAATTCAGAGCTAAAAATGGATTGCTATAAAATAAAGTGCTCCATTCAGTACTCAAGCGAAGCATCAACTTCAGATTCCATGTCTTTGGGACTGAGCACAGAGCAGGCAGAGGAAAAAGACAAGGAAGTGGAATTAGGACAGCAGCAGAAAGAAGAAATGGCAGTGGACCAGCCTCGTATTACCCTGAGACAAATTTGCAAAATTAACTCAGATAAATATTTTGTAGTTATATATGCATCTTGAATGTTTTTTATCGGTGTTATAGTTGGCATGCTAGTATGCATGTAGTCACTGAAAAGCTGGGAAAGAAAGTCTGAGTTGTTGGGAAAAATTTAAAGGTGCTGGTGGAGGATTTTTTTGAAACAGCAGACATGTACTCTCTGTAATTTTTGCCTTTCTAGTCACTATTAACACAAAATTCTCCAGTCCTGGTTTTAAAAAGTTAAAAAATTTAGTACGATAGAACAGATCTTTGAATTCTTTTACAAGCCAACCTGCTCAGAATACAGGAAACACGCTACAAATGCCTGTAAAAAAATAAAAGCAAAAACATGACGCAAAATTAATTCTACAAAACCAAATTTGAAGAAAATACAGAAGATTTATGACTGCTTAAGGCGAAAAAAACGAGTGGCGAACGTTTCTGAAAAGCTTCTTTTACCGGCAAAAACACTAAAATAACGAAAAAAACTCGAATCGTTACAAAGCTTGATCGGCATTACAACGAAAAGCTTTTCAAAATTCAAGAGCACAAATATGCAAAAGACATTGAAATAAAACATAATACGATATACGAGATTTTGTATTTATTTCAGAGTGATTTCTACCAGAAAAGGCGCATGCGATCAGTTTGTATAAACTTCTGGATGAAGATTTTCGCGTACCTTTACGAAAGCTTGAGCTTGATCGGGACTCCCTTGAACTTAACCGGTCCGATTGAAGCGATCTGCAGACAAGTTCACAGGGCCAGGGGACGAGGGATTTATATATGGAGCCGACAGATGGACGTGACGGGGTATAAATCAGCATTTAATGTAAAAGTTGGACACGCTCGTACCGATCAAAATTCAACACGTCACAGCCCGTCAGAGGGGCTCCAGCACGTCTGAAAGGTTATTAAATAATTCAACTTAAAAAAAAAAATTAATATCAATTTTTAAAAATTATTTCAAAAATGTTAAAAAAATACTAAAATTTTAAAATTTCCTAAGAAGGGCAATATTTTAATTTGCGAGTCATTAAAATTTGCAGGTTACCGTTTACCAATTAAAAATTTGCCGGTTACGGTTTACCAATTAACACTCCACTCAGCACTGACTTAAAAATTTGTCGGTTACGGTTTATCAATTAACACTCCACTCACATTAAAATTTGTCGGTTACCAATTAACACTCCACTCAGCACTGGTCAATGGTGTACAATGTACATTGTATAGGTAGATAAATGTTGCTTAGTGTGAAATTGTGGTAACATTGAAGTTTGAACAAGTTCCCTTCGAGAATCAAACTGTAACACTGGTGTTTTTTCACTGAATTTTCCGAAGAAGCTGACTAAAAGGCTGTCAAGTCCACATTACTAGCCTTGCCCGCTGCCGTTGTCTACGACCTCCTATGACCTGTTGATTGGGGTAAGGAACCCGAGCTCTTTACTTTATTCACTACTACATATGCGTATACGTTCTTCAATCTTTTGCAGCTGCTAACAAATTAAGCAGTTTCTCCAAGTCTGATATACCACCAAAAAAGTTTTTGAAATAACGTATGGTAGCACCATAATCTTGCACAACATTTGCAAAAGACACCCAACTGTTAATCACTGTAGTAGTTTCATGCCTTGGAAGCTCTTAGTTCTTTTAGCACAACAGAGGTATTGGGTAGTTATCCAGGGTTTTGCTCTGCCTGGTAGTTGCAACCAACTAATGCATGTGATTTAATCCTAGATCCTATCATAAAGCAATACTGAGTTAATCAAATACTATTAGATTTTCCATACCTGCAAATTTTTCCCTTGAATTATCAAACGGACGAATGACAGAGGGCCACTCCACAGCATGCAATTAATCTATCCTCTGCTATTGGTGACGATGGGGCAAACTGAAAATTTCCACCGAAGGGCATGACCCTGTATGGAGGAGTTGAAGCTTGAGAGGGTGGTGGGAGTAACCCTACTTAATAAACTACTCTTCAATTGAACTGCAGCAGGTGTATAAGCCTCACCATTAGATGAAGATAAAGCAGTGCAGGTGGGAATCCAGATTGCCCAGTCGTGCAAACCAGTAAAGCCATGGAACCCAAATGCTATGCTAAAAGCTACCACTTAGATAGTAATTAGGTTGGGTTATCTCTGTAACCGGGAAATATGTCGAGAATTCATCGACGGTTGGAGAACGTGTAATAAAATGTGGAGTCGATAGGGTAATGTGGGTGCCATGATACACGACCTTGTCACTGTGAATCCCACCGATAGCGTAGTATTGCTTTCTTTCCGTGTTTGTGTAGAGCATTGTAAGTTGTAACAGACATCGGTTGAGGGTGGCGATTCGATGGCTTTCGGCTCTTATGGGCTGGATCTCTTCATGCTTTCTTCTCCACATTCAACTCTTGCCTCATACTTTTCATGCTTTCTTCTCCACATTCAACTCTTGCCTCATACTTTTCATATACGAGCTGGGTTTTATTAAATTCCTAGACTCTTCTCTGATTATTGTTCATATTCAAGCCTTGTGCATTCAAACTTGTTGTATATATAGATCATATAAGCGTTAGAGAGGCTTCAGGCAAAGGAATCAGAGTTCGAAACCCTAGGGTGTTTGTATTGGGTTTTCTAGCATTTGAAGTGGCGGATTTTGTTCAAGTTTCTTCGATCATGGGATACCAAGACTGTTGTTTCATGTAGCAGTTACGTTGTATTATATAAAGACTACCATGTGTTGGGCTCTTCATTTTGTTGGGCTACATGACTTTGGAGAACCAGACAACTCTTCCTGGCGAGATTTCCCTGACATCAATTCCTCTTATGTTCCTTCGATCTCTCTCGATACGATTAGAGACAACTTGCCTGTCATTACATTTGGGAATCTTGCAGAGAGATTCTTTGAGTCAATAGGGGGTGATCTCATGTGTTTCGTCTATTTGAACTCGTTCGAGGAAGAGGAGCATATCAGAGAATTGTGTAATTGCCATCATATATTTCACAGGAATTGTCTGGATAAGTGGCTTGATCATCATCAGACGACGTGCCCTCTCTGCAAATCTTTCCTTATGCCGGAGAGAATACTCAATACAGAGGTGAGTAAATCGCGGGTTGTCGATCGTATCACTTATATCTTCGGTGAGGATTTAGCGATTTCGTCATAACAGAGAGAATTTTCAAGGCAAAAACCGAATTGTGTATGATGTATATGTTAAAATAGATTAAAATTTATAGACTGGTCTGTCCATAACGTGATATGATGGTAGCAGTGTGTGATGGGTTTAAGTGGGGTCAGTGTATGATTTGGGGTTTAGGGCAGTTTCCAGGTTAACAAGAATTATAGCCAGAAAAACTATCATTAGATCTGCACTGATACTTGAAGTTACAATAATTATAGAGTCAACAACCACTCGCCAATTTTGACACGACATCACCTACTTATCATCCGTCTTCATGATGCATAGAAACTTCCATTAATATCATGTTCAGTACCGTCAGAGTACCTACTCCCAGAGGTTTAAAACTTATTGTGTCTTTATCCATGAAGACCTTTCCTCCTCCTCCTCCTCCACTTTCCTCTTATAAAAATCAAGTGTAAGTGGTAAACCCCTGTTGTTTCTTTCAATAAATTAGATCTTCTGATCCATTTGAAACGGTGAGGCTGGACCGTCAATGGAAAACAGTAATCATTATGAGTTGTTCACACTCCCACGACTACAGAAACGCTCGGTGACCCTTTTTAATGACAATATACGGTGTGCACATGGTGCACTGTTAGAAGAAAGAAGAAATCTCCCAAGTCCTTTGTCTCATTGAACAAGTCTATCAGTGCCAGTCCGTGATCACAACAAAACAGAAGTAGTTGTTGAATCTCTTCACTGCTTTAATTGTCAATGGCACCGTCCTTATCTGCTCTCCTTTACCTTCGGAAGCTTCCAGCGTCGTAACTCAATGTACAACAGTTCGTGCCATCCAATTCGTCTCATAGCAGAGAATTTGGTCATGGTCAAATATTATTGGTAAGGAAAACCTAGAATTAGGTTAAATGTTATTGGTAAAGTTTTCTTTGATTTGATTGGAGTTTTGAATTTTTTAAACCTTCAGACTAAGATATATTATTGGTAAAAGGTGTTGGTATTTGGTTATTGTTTTTTTTTTTTAATTCAGTTGGAGTTTTGAACTTCTAGATACCTTTAAAATGGGCTAAAACCTTACCAGCCACTCCTTGTAATTCAATGACTACTAAATAGTCACAGAAGGTGAATACTTATTAAATTATGTTGTTGATGGCTACAGCTACAATTGAAATTTTTTTGAGCAGTTTGAACTTCCCTGTATACCTGTATAGAGTAAAGGCCTTGTCCATCCCAAACACTATTCATTTATTTTTGTATCAATCAAAAGATTTAATTGCTTCCCGTTATGAAATTGTCAAACTTAATGCTATGATGTAGACTTTTAAACACTCCTGCATTCTCAATCTTGCTTCAATTTTGGCAGATAAAGAAAAACATGTTTGGATTAATGTTACTCATTGTAAAGAGACATATAAATGATTTTATTCCAATTTAATTTGTATTTTTATATTCCCTATTTTTTTTATTGTGTATAGGTATAAATTATTGAAAAATGTCACATGTGGGTCGTCCTAAAAAGGATAAAAAACAACGTTCAATAGCTGATGCATTTGGTATTCCTCAATGCTCTAATCAACCATGTAACTCTGAAAATGAAGTATATGATCATCCATTTGAAGGCCACGAATCAGATAGTGCAGAACTTCTTGAAGAGGAACCAACATCCAAGAGGCCCAAAAGAGCATTCAAGTCCAACTGGAAGACAAGATTCCCATGGGCTTATGCNGGACAACAAGATCTCCACAAAAAGGGACAACAAGATCTTCAAAAGAAGAGACAACAAGATCTCCACAAAAATGGACAACAAGATCTTCAAAAGAAGCGACAGCAAGATCTCCACAAAAAGGGACAACAAGATCTTCAAAAGAAGAGACAACAAGATCTCCACAAAAAGGGACAGCAAGATCTCCACAAAAAGGGACAGCAAGATCTTCAAAATAAGAGACAACAAGATCTCCACAAAAAGGGACAGCAAGATCACAAAAAGGAACAACAAGATATGTGTTGCACGAAACTCCTAGACTACTTATTGACATTATAAACATTTCAAGATCCACACCGATAAGTCATCCTGTTACTAAAAAATGGCAATTATAACATAATTAGCATAGACATATGTCAAATAAAAATATAATATAGAAGATAAATATATACATATATACATGGCTCCCAAGAGACTTTTGTATGAAGTGTCCTTTAAGAGCCAAGAGTCATTGTTACTAAAAATCTGAATTGTGCAGATTTTTTGTTTGCTGAAAATCTGATATATGTAGTTTCACTTGTAGTATTGAGTTTTGGTGGGTCAATTTTGACAGTTAAATAAAAACAGGTTTGGATTAATGTTACTCATTGTAAAGAGACATACAAATGATTTTATTCTCATTTAATTTGTATTTTTATATTCCCTAATTTTTTTACTCTGTATAGGTATAAATTATTGAAAAATGTCACCTCTGGGTCGTCCTAAAAAGGATAAAAAACAGTGTTCAATAGTTGATGCATTTGGTATTCCCCAATGCTCTAATCAACCATGCAACTCTGAAAATTAAATATATGATCATCCATTTGAAGGCCATGAATCAGATAGTGTAGAACTTCTTGAAGAGGAACCAACATCCAAGAGGCCCAAAAGAGCATTCAAGTCCAACTGGAAGACAATATTCCCATGGGCTTATGCCATAAAAGATTGTAATGGCGTTGAAATGATAAAGTGTTCATGGTCTGTAAAATTTAAAAGGGAAACTCCATTTGCTAAAGATGGAAGTACGACCCTTCAAGTTAGTGGTCTAAACATCCATGCAACATCAGAGGCTCATAAATTTTCTTTGCAACTTTTAGAGGGGGAAAGAAAACGAAGTACTCTTCCAATTACTAAACATGTAGAGCTAATGTTGGATGCTCAGAAGGAGAGAATTATATCGGTAATTGAAAATGTGTATTTTGTCGCCATACATGATTTACCTTTAGAAGTGTATAAATCAATATGTGACTTGAATAGGTATAAAAACACTCCTCACATACCTCTAACAGATGAATATTCAGCATATACAAATACAACATCTGGAAAATAGTTTCTACAAGCTGCTAAGGAGGTATATTGGAAAAAGTTAAAAGATGATATTTTCAACAACCCATTTGACTCAATTTCAGTTGATGAAAGTACTGATCGGACTATGGTGCAACATATTGTCTACACTCAGGAAACTCTCGAACATTAGGAATGCGCAGTAACTAACCTCCTGCGGAAATATTTTCATACAATAAATTGATGTTGGTTTAAGTCAAGATGAACCATCTAGGAATGGGCGTGTTATTTCACAAGCCATCTCTGAGGCCTACTGAGGTAAATCGAGACAAGGTTTGATTAAAGTAGGAAGAACATCATCAACTATTGAACAGTTATCTATACTGTAACAATGGGGTTTAGGAACTAACAAATAATTTGTGATTTGTAAAGCATCAGTAAAAGCTGGTGGATAGGCAGTCACATGTAAATTCAGATAGTATTAAAGAATCATTCACTCATGAATGTCGAGAGCGAGAAAAGTGGAAACCTTTGTTGAAGGAAAGATTGCCGTGTTTCATATGTGAAACCAAGTCTCTTGGATTCTGAGTAGTAGCATGTATGGGAACCCAAATCCAGAACTGGTTCATCTTCTATATCCTAAGCTTTACTGTATTCAAAGTAGTTCTGGGATCCTACAAAACGAAGGATGTTACCTAAAATAATAACTCAAAATTAGGTTTAAAGAAAGGGGATTCATCAAATTATGAGGTCAATCCCATATTTCTCTTTGTTAATGGTTGGTGTAGTGTAGAACAACCCCCCAAGGCTAACTGATGTTTTCAATGCTAGACCAATCCCAGGGTGAGTGATCATGGCAAATTAATCTGCTTTTCTGTCTTAATTGAATATGTCCATAAACCTTTGAAATATCTCATTTCTCCCCAATTTGTCAAAAGGAAATAGCTATTTGGGTTAGACTTGATAATTCATTAGACATTCATTCAAAAAGATCTCGAATCTTTTCACCTCAAAATCCTAAATCATGGCCAAAACTCGTCAATGCGGACTCTGGAGCTTTAGGTGAAGTTACTCTGGAAAAGTTTAGGTGGAGTTGTATCTTCAAGCACCTCTTTGATAGTTAATGAATAATTAGTCTGTTGGCTAAACCACCCGGACAAAGCTTTAGAAAATTTCAAATTGCAAAATATTACCACAGATCCTCTTTAATGCTCAAGATTTCTTAGATGTTGTAGCCACAGTTAGGTGTGAATATCTGAACATTACATTTAGGCATTAGGGGCTCAGTGTATCCATTATGGTGGTGGCTAAATTAGCCAAGGTATCCAACCCAGTTTGCTCCTCTTATGGTGATTTAAATTCTTTTAACTTGAGCCTCAAAATCCTGAGTTACATATAGTTTCATATTTTCTCTGATTAAAACTCTGTTTCTATCTTTGATTTTGTCATGTTTTTCTTTAAGAGTTTGATTCATTTTGAGCAGTTCAACATTTCTCTCAGTGAGATCTGTATTGGCTTTTTTGATCACCCTCTCACGAACTTCCATCTCATAAATCTCCCATAGAAGCATGTTTATTTTCTTTTTCCTACCTTTCTTAGGCCTGCTTGAAAAGGCTTCTGCTTCTGGTTGCCTATAGGTCTCTGGAAGACTTGATGAAGGTAGATTTGAATGAAGAACTTGTATCTGTTTGGTCTGCAAAATTATATGTGTCCTTGCCACCCCTGCGATTAGTCACTAGAATAGATTGAGAAGAGTTTTTTTACAATAATGCAGTTTTAGATTGTTTATTTTCAAACTGTAATTTCCTCTTGGTTCCTCCCTGCTTGTTGGGTGATGTTTTTTATAGAATCCCTGGGCATTGAAATTCATTTTCTCCTCCTGTGACTACTCTTGGAAGTAGGATCATTTTCCCCGCCTCTAGCCTTCTTAGTTTACGTCTCGGGAGAGGTCTTTACATTTTGAAACTCATTTCCCAGAAAAAAAACCCCACTCAATTTGTTTCCTCTACAAAGCTTCTCTCACAAGAAGAGTAACTATCCCTTGATGTGATAATCTGCTGACAACTTTAGTAGGTTGGGATTTCACTTGTCTTGCCATCTTAGTCAGGTTTTTAAGTAAAATGATTTATTCTCCTTTACTACTAAATAGTCAATGATTTAAATGGTAATACATTACCCTATTGTAGCACCCTTCACAAGTGATATACACCAAAACTGCCCTCAGCAGGGATTGCCACTTCGATTCAAGATAGGACATATGAATATCCTTCTTCCAAGTCAAAACTTTATGCACTGGTAACAAATATGGCTTCAATTCCAATTGATGGTGAGGTGGTTTCAAACCAATAGTCTCCTGACCTGGGTAAACCTGTGTATTCAGCAATGGTTGCTTCATCGATGATAATCTCCTCCCTGCATATTTTAGCAATCCTTCCATCATAAGAGAAACAAAAGTTTAAATACTGTTGGTGGCTCTTTCAATTATCACGGTATGCAAAAGCTCCAATCTAATAAAACACTCACTTACTATGGATCATGCCAAATACAGAATACCATCCACCTAGGATCTCAAAACCTGACTTACTTTAGAGCATAGATTGATAGTGGTATGCACAGCTATGAAAACAAAAGAGCGTTCAGGAGACGACTTTGGGAACTATGATAAATAAAATATTTTATGGAAAAACTGGTGAAGCAGAGGAACTGACACAAACTAAGTTCGGGAAAACTAACTTGCTTATTTTGGATGTGGTTTGCGAGAATAATACTGAAAATTTAAATTTTGGAGACATTTATATTTCTGAACTAAAGATAATAGATTGAACTTACGATAATCAGGCAGGCTTACTTGACTTGGAATGTGGACTTAGTGACACCTTTGACAATTGCGGAAGAAACATGGGGTCGGGACTCTTTGAAAATCTGATTCTTGATAAAATGTGAGCTTATAGTTATCTTCGGCGATCTGAGCTCGTAATGACTCATCATGGATTCCAGATGCAGGAATGACGAATCATTGATGACTAGTGTACTTATGCTTGAAATGGAGGTATCTACAAATAGATCATACATGGCTCTATGGATTTGAAATGACAAATGCGGATGATAAGACACGGGGGCTTCAAACCTTTAGGATGGATTCTTACGAGCATGCATCATCCATGTGACTTTTCGGCGGTTGGGTTTCTAATCATTGCACCAATCTTATTGGCTAAACTCCTTACCATACAGACTGTTTTGTTCAAAGCACTTTGATGCGTTAGCAGCTGCTTCAACCTTTAAGCTGCGAAAATGAAAACTTTCATTTAGTTAATAATAGGCTTGTTGGAATTTCGCCCTAAACCATTGAAACTGATATTTTGCCTTTTCTTATTTCGAACCAAAATCCATTTCTTTTGGTGTTTTCATCTGAACTCTCTAACCTACTTATAGAAATTTAGAAATTAAATTTAGATCACAAACTATCACCTAAAAAGCAAATAAATCCACCAATTTATTTGAGGGGTTAACACATAATTTGCCTTTAGAAGTATAAAAGTCAGTATGTGACTTGAATAGGTATAAAAATACTCCTCACATGCCTCTAACAGATTAATATTCATCATATACAAATACAACATCTAGAAAAGAGTTTCTACAAGTTGCTAAGGAATTATAATTGGAAAAAGTTAAAACATGTTTTTAATAACCCATTTTACTCCAATTTAGGTTGATGAAACCTTGATCAGACTATGGTACAGCAATTTAATCTGATTTATATTACATATTTAACAAATGAAGGAAGACGCCAATGTGTTACAAAATTCATACACTTACTTCAAATGAGGGATGGAACATCACAATCTATGTATGACATTGTGACATCTCTTTTAGCAGAAATGGATCTATCTTTGATATATGTTGGTTGGATTTGGATCTGATGGAACTTCATCCATGAGGGGAATTTTTGAAGGTTTATCTACTAAGCTTAGATGGGCGTAACCTCTGTTATTAGATAATACCTTTGCGTATCATTGGGAACATTAGATACAAATGATGCTTCATCTTATTTTATAGAGTTACAAGCTATTGATAAGTTTGCAAACAATGTTTATTCATGGCTAGGGAAATTTACTAAAAGACATGGAGAATTGGAGTTAATGGAGTCATTTCAAATCACAAGGCTAGAATTGTTACAAATCCATCATATTAGATGGCTTTCTAAGGAAAAAGTCATGGAAAAGACTCATTAAAAGCTCATGCCACATTTGTTAAAACCATTAGCTGATTAAGGGAGGAAAAAGATGTGACCTAATACAATGTTCCAAGAGATCGATTTTGCATCCAAATTGCTTGGATGTGTTCTTATTGAGTTGAATAATTTGAATCAAAAGTTCCAAGAAGATCATGTTGACATTACATCTATTAGAACTACTTTGGATATCACTATTAGCTTGCTTCATGAGCGATTTCTAAGAGGCATATTTAGGGTTGGTGCAATGCACATGTCATCTTTTAAGTAAAACACAACAAGTAACTCTTGAGTTTGTAGATAGCACAAGTATGGTACATGTACATGCATTGAGAGTTTGAGAGTTTTCCAAAGTCAGAAAGATCGAGGACACTATATGATTGCATTATGTTGGGAAAAAGTTGTGTGATGAAATTGATTGACTCTCTAAATGCAAGGTTCAAAGATTTTCCTATATTTATTGTTGCTAAGTTGTTTAGTCCTTGTAATTATCATGAGGATATGGATGATAGAGAATCTCAAACAAGAAGATGGCTAACATGTTTATATGAGAAATTTAGTGTTGGGGACTCACTTATTGTGGATAGTGCTAGATGTTTGGTTGAAATGGATGAATTTGTGTGTACTATATATAAGTCATACCAAAAAAAAACTGTATGTTTGGAGCATGAGATCTATGTGGAAATGAACCTGAATGTTTTGAAGGCTTTCCATGTTTGATGCAAATATGACAAACTATTCTTGTTATTCCAACAAATACAACAATATGTGAAAGTGGCTTCTCCAAATTAAATCGGATAAAATGGCCAATCATCTAGACTTTCTTTGAAACATTGGATATCAATAATATTTCTCTCTCTCCTTCACCTCTCATTATCACTTGAGTAGATTGGAACCTATTTATGAATAATGGGAAAGGATGGCATTTCAAGCTTCTTTCACTAGGAAAATAGATTCATATCTACAATGATCTAAGATTTGGTAAGAATGTGAATGTAAGTTTCAATGTTTATTATTAGCATTGGCTTACCTTACATAACACTTGGAGAAACCAGTCCTCATTTATTTGAAGTTTTTGTTGTAATTTCTTTCAGTAATAGAGTATTGTGATATTATGTTGGAGACTGTGCTTGTTGTCTTGAATTTCCAGACTATAGATTTTATGTAGAATAATTCCTAGTTATCTGTTTTTTGAATCACTTCACAAAATGCAATGTTTGTACTTCTGAATTTACCGAATATTTTCTTAGTAGATACATATGTGAAGTTTTGACAAAGGTTTCTAGACTTCAGTTTGTGACTGTAGGTTGTAATTCTTTTAGTGCAGTTCTGAATTATAAATTAACAAATTAACAAACATCCTCAATGTGTCTTTGCAGATGGACATTTCCAAAATACATGCTCAACCATTTCATCCCTATCATAAAGCATGCAGAGATTTGGTAATTTTGAAGAATGTGAATATAGGTTCAGTATTATTTTTATCAGTTTATTACCTTACGAAACACTTGGCAGAACCACTCCTCATTTATTTGAATTTTTGTTGTAATTTCTTTCAGTAATGGAGTACTGTGATGATTTGTTTTGGAGATTGTGCTTGTTGTCCTGAATTTCCATACTATAGATTTATGTAGAATAATCCCTAGTTATTTGTTGTTTTAATTAGCTCATAGAATGCAATCTTTGTGCTCTTAGTTACTGGATATTGTTTTCAGATAAAAGATTTAGAGAGAGAAGTGTTGACAAAGGTTTCTAGAATTCATTTTGTGGTTGTAGGTTGTAATTCTTTGAGTGCGGATCTAAACCATGAATTAACATTATCTAGTAATCTAGTCTATTTTGCGATTGATTACCCATTTGATCATAGTTAACATCATATCGATAGTTATACTATTATCCAATGAAACAAATTATTCTCAGATATGTTTGAGAATTATTATACAGATATTGCCAGCTATTTCTTTTAATATTAGGAATTTTATCAAACATATTGCATTTAATCATTGCAGGATACTATGAAAGATATGCTAAGCTACAAGGAACAGGTGGCAGTTAATTTCCAAAAGGAACAACTTTTGGGGGTTTTATCGTTAATTTCAAAAAAAAAAAAAAATGGACATCTATATGCATAGTGGCCTTTGGGGTGGTTAGTTTCCAAAAGTTTTGACTAATTGTTATCACAAATTTGGTCATTGTGATGATGTCTAGATGATATCATGATGATGGAAAAATCAAGCTCTTCACAAGAACACTTTCCTGAGAAAATTATGGATTGTCTTTTAGAACTCACATTTTGAAACATGTTCATAGGCTACTTATATATCTGCCTGAGAGAATGCCCCCCTCGTCTCATGAGGCTACTGTAAGCTGAGTACTTGAACTAACACACTGTGCTCATGGTTAGAGGTGCAGACATTATATGGAGAAAAAGATGAATCTAGATCTTCTAGAGGAATCTTCTAGAAGGTTGAGTTAGCTTTCGAATGGTTATTCAGTGCTGGCATTCCAGATATCTAGGGAATGATCCCAAGATATCATTCCTATCCAAGTAACTAGTCTATCTTCTCCACCATATGTTGAGAATGCTCATGGAAAGGTTAAGTCAAATGGAAGTTAAGCAAGCTGAAAGTGATTGGAGGGTGGTGCATGATTGTATGGATGATTGATGCTACAGCAGATAGAGGCAACAGCAAGGTCATCATGAGTGGTTGATTTTCTTCATGCATGAAAGTCTGTGTGTCAGAGCTAAGATCATCAAAGGGAGGCCCTACGGCTTGTCAAGGCTCAAGTTGTGATTTCACTTTCAATTAATTCAATGCAGTAATATGTCCCTTTCCCATAAAGATGATGTCTTTTTATTACATAATTCATGAGTCCTACGACATCAAGGCTCAGGTTGTAAGTTTCACTTTCAATTGATTCAATACAGTAATATGTCCCTTTCCCATAAAGATGATGTCACTTTATTACATAATTCCTTGATCATATGTATAGACTAGCTATTGAATATATCAATCTTCCTTTACTTCGATTGGTTTGTGCTATTGTGATCTGAACGGTGCAAGAGCATTGGAGCGAAGCTCGGAACAACAGAGATATAAGGAAAGCGTTCATAAGGTATGTCCATGATCCTCATCTCTCAAGTTCATTCAATAGTCTAGGTCTAGGGAAAGTGTATTATTCTGTCCTGTTTTGTTCTAGATACCAGGTGGATCTAGGGAGATCGATTTGTGTCCGCACTCACAGATTTATCCTATAACAAAATTGGCGAATCCGTTGGGGAACTATCCCCTTTTTCTTTATGGTTTTTTGAACTTTCTGTGGCCATTTGCTCTGTTTTCATTTTTCTCTTGATTTGTCAGTCTCTGAGTCCTCAGGATACCCTGAGAGACCTTCTGGGTCTATAAGCCAGTTGGAATTTTGCTTGCTCTTTCAAAATTTTCATTAGTTTCAGGGATTCTCGCACTGTGTCCATTGACAGCCTGCGAGAACCTTGAAAGTTCGCACTCTGCATATACATTTTAGTGCGAACAGTTCGCATGCTGCATCAAAGTGGCCTGCGAGAATAATAGTTTCTCGCACTGTGTTCCACACTGGCCTGCGAACATATTTTTGAAATTTTTTGAATTCAAATTTTGACTCTGTCAATTGCTCATATATGTTGATTTACACCTCTTTGGCTTACTGAATCAGTGACTTACATATATTTTTCTATAGTTGGCTTGCTGGAACTGATCTAGGTTTTCTAGGTGTTTTCTTGCCTTTGAAGCTTGACTTTCATTTCT
>SNQJ01S0050964.1:10666-22897 GCA_010110895.2 Picea sitchensis
CCTTGCGTAATTCAAAAGTCCCTAGGAAACTAGCATGTGGACATGTGGGTCCTTTACTATTCCTTTAACTCCCTATTGTGATTTAATCTAAGAAAAGATTTGAAACTATCCTAGATTGTGATCATGTGGGCATGTATGGGCCTGTTACAAAACCTTTAAACTTCCCTAGTGATTTAATCTAAGGAAGTAAACTTCAACACTATCCTATCTTTGTAGCATGTGGGCATGTCTGGGCCCGTTACAATCTTAAGATGTGTTTAAAAAATAAACTAAGAGGAGTCCCAAGAGGGGCTGTTGTCCTCTCCTAAAGGTTTTAGTCTTCTTAAGGGAGATGAAATTGTCCCACAATCTTTTTCTGATTCTCAAGGTCGCTTGGAAGCACGAGAGAAGAGCATACTAAGCGATTGTTATCCAACTTCTAGTCCCAATGCAAGTTTTATGTGATTACAAATGATTCCAACTTATACTTGTTAGTCAAAGCAAGCCATCCATGTGGAAAAATGAAAGCAAAAGAGGAAATAATGATTTTAAACCCCCTAAGTGCCTATGTGTTTTGGCTAATCCCTTTATATGAAGAGGGAACTAAGTGTGGTGCAGCTTAAAACATGCATGAAATCACTTTTAAGAAGGCTAAGGACCTTCCCCAAATCTCAAAAAACCTTACAATGTGTAGTTTTTTGCACAGGTGCATGGGTCCCAGAGTAGACAGGGGCGCACTGAGCGCCTGTACGCAGAATGAAACAAGCTTATGGGTGCAAGTGCGCAAAACAGAGTTGTGGTTTTAGTGCTTGTGTGCATGATGCACATCTATGGGACAAAAAACACGTGCACAACTGACACACGACCGTGAAAGAAAATTCTGGATGGAATTCTCTCAATTCAAATTGAAATTGGATGTTTTGTAGGTCGGCTTGGGTCGGTTAATGCACTTGCAGGTTAAATAAATCAAAAGAAGAGCTATAAAAACCCAAATGGGGTAGGAAATTGACACCTTTCCCCAGTGGAGTCACCAATCTGTTGCACCTCTTTCATCACCTTAGTGAGCAAAACAGAGGTGCTTGCAAGATTAGTTGGGTTTGCTAAGCAGGACAGCTGTAAGGAAAAGGGATAGAGAAAGAAATATAAAAGAACAACTAAGAAATAAACTAAGAAATAAAATAACAATTAAACTAGTGAGCATAGGGACATAAGAACAAAAGAAATAATAAGACCCATGTCACCAATGGTAAGGCTTATATCAATGAAAGAAAACACCAAGAAGAAAGAGGACGATGAGTCCCTTCTTCCTCCAAGGGAGGGTTCTTGGACCCCCACAAATAAGCTCTTCTTACAACTTTGAATGAAAATGGTGAAAGAATTCTTTGCTAATCCACTCAAGGGGTGAGATGGATTGCCCAATGTAATGGTGATAGTATACTCTTGATGAGAATAGAGGATTCCTCAAGAGAATAGTAGCAGCATAAATTTGCTATTGAATTCCTTAAAAAATGAAGTGCACCCATGGTCTTTTTATAGCACCTCTTTGAGGTATTGTGCAACCAACTTGTAGTGTGGAAAGAAGCTAATTAGGGCATTTTTAGGTCTTTAACCAACCACTCAGTCGGATCCAGTCCAGATTTGAGTGTCAAATCAACTTGGAAGATGAACCAGAAGTGGGTGGGAGTACGACCACTCTCATAAATGCGTCGTTCTCAGATGTGCACGGCTTTTAGCGACCACAGTCGTGCATCGGGCGCATGTGCACTTTTCCTGCATTTCTATTTTGCACATGTGCACGCGCGCCCTATATAGTTATAGCGCACTTTTATTTTGTCACTGGTTGTATAGTTTTTGACCCTTTGGAAATGCTTTTGTGGTAATTTTGGTCCATGGGTGACCTCATAACTGTTTGGCGATGCTGAATTCTTGTAACCATTTGCAGACGAAATTTCAGTGATAACACCAGTGAAGCATCAAGTAGCACAACTTGATGAATCCATCCAACAACTTCAACAAATAATATCATATCTAGAGCTACAAACAGTACCAAGTACTCTGCAGGACGTGCGAGACAAAAGAGAAGCTACTTCCTGGAATGCAATTGAGAGGATCAGAGCATTAGCTTTGGAATGTCAACAACTTAGTAGTAGAAGTGCACAGATGTATGAGCAACTTACTGAGGACCTTGAACTAAAGACACTGGAGTCACAGCTTCAGGAGGCAAAGAAGCAAGCAGCGACGGTACAGGCACAGTTGAAGCTCTTGTCAGGAGTTAAGAGAATGAAATGATCCCAGGAACATTGCACTACTCAACAACAGGTCCATACCATACAGAGCAAAGTCATGGAAGTGACTTAGAGGCTCCAGCCAGTCCAGGATGCAGCTTACCAACTATTTGAAGAGATTGAAGGATGATGAGAAGAGCTGGAACAAGTTGTCACTTCAGTCGAACAACGATTAGAGGGACATGTGAACGAGGCAGTTATTCAAGAGTTCATCGAACAAGAGGCCCTAGCGCAGCAGTAGGTCGAAGAAGCTTGAGCCAGGCTCGAGGCTTTTGAAGCAGAGTGACTCGGGACGAGTCACAGGTGAGTGTTGGGAGCATGTTGGCCCTTGACCAAGTTTTGGAAATCCTTGCTCAGGTTTGACCTATTTTGGGACTTCGACAGGCTGTCGAAGGAGGAGCGCAAGTCGAAGCAGAGATCGTGGGATCTTGGCCCCTTTTAGGGCCTTTTTGGGTTTTGGGCTTATGTAACGGGTATGGGGATGTCAGCCCATGGGTTTACCCATGTTTAGGCCCTTTTGTAATGTATAAATATAAGGCTAGGTGATGTAAGTGAGGTGTGTGTGTGTGAGTGTGATTCTAAGTGAAAAAGGGAAAGTGAAGGTCAATGTGCTAAGTGCAATTGATAGTTGTGCATGCTTTGTGCATATTGTGTGAGACTTGCAAGGCTAAGTGAAAGTGACTGTAAGATATTGTGTAAAGGATTTGTGTTGTAACTTACCTCGGGGAAGGAGGATATGGTGAGGTGCACATAGATCTCATGTCCTATGCAGAGTAGGACCTTATGGCTCTGTGCATGTAGATGATTGACATAATATAATAAAGAAGATGAAGAATTGGTGGACGTAGCCCCAGGCTAGGGGTGAACCACATATATCCTATGTTAGGGTTGCTTTGTGCATTATGGTTGTTTTATGGTTCATATGATTAGTGCTTAGTGCAATGATGTATGTTTAGATGAATATGATAGCTTAGTGCCTAATAATGTGAATGAGATGCTAGATCTGATCTATGTTGATGTTCTTAGTGCTTGAATGTGTTGAATATTGTTGAATACTGCGTTGCATTGTAATTAGGGTTTATCTGCGTTGTGAACAAAGGTTAAGTACTAATGAATGACAACTGTTAAGTGCGTTGTTAGAGTATTGTAATCACATATTTGTGTCCCAGCTAAGGTTGCAGACACTGGATTCCTGCAACCATGCCTACCTCTAGCTCGAGTGAGACTTCATCTGCTTCGTAGGTGTTGCCAAAAGGGGTGGTATTTAGGGTTTTTTTGGTGCGTTGTTGAAGAATTGAACCCTAGGTCTGCCCCTATTCCAACAAGATGATCCCCTTCTCTTCAGATCCCAAGCTCTGATACCATGTTAATTTTCACATGCAACTCTATTTGACTAATTTTAGATATGAAAAACTACTTCCTAGTGATCTAACAGTAAAACCCTAGTTGTTATCACTGAACAACTTTACAATTAAATTATCAACTGAAAGCATATGCAATGGAAACACAAATATCAGAGATGAATCATCAATACACATGAGACACAATTTCAATTCTATAATATTGTTATCATCAGAAATCCCGAGGGAAAAACCATCCCTCCTAACCAATACAATATCATAAAAATTTGAGGAAACCTTGTCCTCCAAAGTCAACAAAAATGAGAAAAACCTTGTTCGCCAATGACCATACAAATCAAAAAATCAAACCTTGGAAATATCTATAAATCTCCTCTACACACAAATCTATTGTAAACCGCATGTATGCCTTGTTGATGTCACATGTCATTCTGTATGGATCTATACCTACCCAAAAACTTCATATACGTGATTCACCAACTAGAAACCCGTAGACATACACTATTTTCACCACCGCAAATCGCGTATACCCTATATGTGATTCATTTGTCTGCAACCTGCATATATATGTGCTTCATCCTCCTGCAAACTGTGTATGGTACAAAACATTCTCTCCACATGTACGACCTTCTTCACTTCTCTCTTTAGAGCCAAATTCTCCACCTTATATACTTTCCCTTTGCTGAGATCACCAATCCTCCTAGCACAAGTGTGAACTTACTTATTCTAGCTCCATCATGTCTCCACACATTCTACATGATATGAAATGTCAAAATGACTTCTCTTCTTTACATACAATCCTTAGGGGTCACCATATAAGCCCCTCCACAATTCAACATCAAATTAGGCTTTCCTTGTGGGTGTGAATCCCCAACATAATTTCACAAATCCCATCACCAAACCTATGAATCCCCCACTCAAATCCAAGGGGGTTTTCACCAAACCAAAAGTGTCATGTGGTGTCGATGATGATTTCCACAAACCCAACACCTAGGGTCATGTGAGAATACTTGATCGAAGCTACAAAAATAAATAGGATGGTAAACATGGATACATTTCCATGGTAATATCATCCATTGGATGAATTCCCAAGAAAGACAAAGGAGAAATATCTAAGTGTCGTGGAAAGTTTGAACTTCATTGATATTTCTAATCTCCAGGATGATGAATGCATCGAAGTCACTGAAGAACAACTTGTAGAATTCAGGAAAAGGGTAGGAAGATGAACTCACATTCAAATTTTGAATAAGATGGAGGAATATCTTAAGGATAATCTGAGAAAGAAGGAAATCTTGACTTACACTAGAAGGAACAAAGTGTCAGGCCCATCACCTCAAGCAACCAAGAATGATGTTCCTCAAACAAATCCATCTAAGAAGGGCATTCCTCCACCACCTCTAGCCACCATGGAAGTTCCTCAACCTCCTCCTCCACCAATGCATGAATTTCTTCCACAGCCTGCACTAATAAATGAAGAGATTTGTATGACTATAGATGTTCCTGGCATGATGGGGAAGATGAACATGTCAGTACATATGGTAGATATGTGTAAGATTCCCTCTGTGATAAGAGAAGTTTTTAAGGAATTGAAGGTACAAGATGAAGCAAGAGATCCTCTAGTCATCCTCAACACCATGTATCATGTAAGAAATGGAGAGGAAAACCCTCTTTTCTATCTTTCTCTCCGTATAAATGGTCTCACTTTAAACAAATGCATGCTAGATTCTAGAGCATCTACAAACATGATGTCCTTAAAATTTATGAAACAACTTGGTTTGAAGATAACCCTGCCTCATGGAAATGCTTATGGTATTGATTGAAGAAAGGTAAAAGTGTCTGGTATCATTAAGGACGTGGAGATATATCTATGGTATTTCCCTCATATTAGCCTCATTATGAACATAGTTGCGATTGATGTCCCGGATTCTTGGGGTATACTCTTCTCAAGAAGTTGGTCATCCACCCTTGGGGGTTTTCTCAATATGGATCTCACTCATGCACATATTCCTATTGGGGATGGCACCTTTGAGATTATATATAATCGATAAGTGATCAAGAAGCATATAATGGATCCAAATCACCCTGATTATCATAACGATTTTGAGTATGATGTGCCTCCCCACATTATTGAGTATGATCCTTCATATTTTCCTTCTGCACATGAGGATTGTATTGGAACTTTTCTTCCAAGGACAAACAAATATAAAGAGAATATTTCACAATACCATGGTAAATATCCATGGTCCATCAATATATTGAAGAAAGAAGAATATAAGAAAGATAAAGAGAGAGAACAAGATATTAAATATATGGTCAAGGAAAACCTACCTTCACAACCTTACATTGAAAATATACCTTATGTTAACTTCAATGAAGGAAGCCTTGCTCTCATGTGGCCAGATAAGAGAAAAGGAAATTTGAAGTACGACAAGAAGAGTGAAGTTTTGTAGCTTGGACCTTACATTGTCAACAAGGAGTTCGAGAAGGGTACTTATTACTTATATGCCAAGGATGGGAGGAAGATGTCATTATCAGTTGATGGGTCTATCCTCTGGCCCTACATCACTGAAACCTGACTTATTCATGGTCAAGGCCTCAGGTAAGTAGGTAGGTCATCTTTCTTTCTTACATTTTCATTTTGTTTGCTCATGATAGGTTGGTTGCATTTATTTAGATTTGCATATTCCTTATTTATTTACATACTTTGTTGCATTTATGCATTGATTCTTATTAAATTCGCTTGATCATGTTACATGTTAGTTAAAGTTTTTGAAAAATGCAAAATTTTATTTTTAAAGTAATTGTCAATTTTGAATTTTTTTATCATATGAATAAAAGGGTGAGTGAGCCACCCTCGATATCCAACATTTTGTTTGTTTCAATGTGTTTAGGTATAGGTCTTACCAAGACATGTTAAGGTTCTCATGCACTCCATGATAAGTACATGTCTCAGAGTAGGATCCATATGTTATCCCCCCATTTCTAGGGATAACTAAGGAGATGGTGTCTCAAGGCTTGCAGGTTGCAGACCTGGAGTATTGAATGGAAGATAAACAGGCAGACCCATTCACTCACCACGCATCATCATCTGATCGATGGAAGCAACATCCACCACACCCAACTTGGCCCGCATAAGACAACATGTCTTGATTCATGAGGTAACAAGTTTGGTATCATGGTAAGTTTCATTTTAATATTTGAATCATTTTAACATGTTGCAAACAATCCTTTCTTGATTTTGAAAATGTTTGCTTGGAAATTATTACTTTTTCCTTATTTCACCTTGGTGGTTGACATGTTGTCCTAGTAAGTGGGTTTCCCTCAAGAAAAGGGTTTCTACTAGGGGGTCTCCTTGAAAGGTCATCATACCATTACCACAAATACGTATCACTTTCCATATTTATTCCCTTTCATTTCCCCATCTTTTGTGTTTTCAGACATATTGACCCAAGAAGGACTTGTACCTTATTTCATGGGAAGAAGGGGCTGAAGACCCATAGGTAGATTGCAGCTGGTATAAAATAATAGGAAACTAATTCTAAAAATAAAGTGAGCACAAAAAATAGGACCATCAGAAGTTGTTCCAACTTGAGCTCCACTTACTCAGTGCTTTCCCCAGTCCCAAAAATAATGCTAAAGCTTGGAAAACCTAAAAGGGGAACCCTCAAATTTGCAAATTATAAATGAAAGTAAGGATTGGAAAGATGGAAAAAGGGGTTTGGAAAAAGGTGGCACAAAAATAGTTGGTAACTCAAGAGCAAGCACACCCTCTACAGAGGCACCCATAACTGAGACAATATGAGCCATTATATGTCAAGAAACACCATGCCCAAAATTTACACCCTCAACCACCTCATACTCTTTTACATGACTTAGAGAGGATCTTATTTGGAAACATTCCTTGACTTGGGGAATGATCTACCGAATAGCGCACCATGACAATCCTTCCATACTTAAATTTAGCAAGTTGTATAAGGTCTTTGAGCATTTGGTTATTTTGAAAAGGGGGATTTGATGCACACATTCAGGTGGTTCTTTTATTAAATATGGATTACTTGACATGATAATTATGACTTTTGGACCCTTGGAGGGAATACTTATTTGTATTTATAGTACCTTTCTAGGTGAAAGCTTGATCATAGAGGCACAATATTGCTTGGAACTTCATTGGGGCATGAAGCCCATAGGTTAGATGATACACCCCCTCTCATTAGACACATGGGAGGAAGAAAATTTCATTTGAAGGAACTTGGAGACCATGAGGTGATCATATTCCAGCTCCTTGCACCCCAACGTTGGCCTTGGAAGACCTAAAATGTCACACTTTATGATCTAAACATCACAGGGCTTAGGTTTTTGTTGCGTTTCACATGGTTGATGGTGATGTGGCTTGGTTTGATGGACATAGAGACATTTGGCATGCACTACAGCACCTAGTGGCATGGTTTTTATTTTGTAGCTTCAGGAGGTATTCACACAAGAGGCCAAGGTTTCAGGCATGTGGGAATATTTGTTGGCACTAGATTAGCCTTTCAGTTGGGTGAAAACCCCCTTGGATTTGAGTGGGGGATTCATGGGTTTGGTGATGGGATTTGTGGGATTGTGTTGGGGCTTCACACCCACAAGGAAAGCCTAATTTTATGTTGACTTGTGGAAGAGCTTCTATGGTGACCCAAAATGATTGTATATAAAGGAGAGAGGTCATTGTGACATCTCATTGTACTTGTGCTAGGAGTCTTGGTGATTTCAGCATAGGGAAATTTTTCTAGGGTGGAAAATATTTCCTAAGGTTTAGGACTCTCTATTTTTTGTTCTTGGAAGGGAAAGGAACACCTTACACGTGGGAGAGAGAGACAACCTCAGAAGGAATATATTATATGAAGTGGAGCGAGTCGTGTGAAGTGTTCATACAATTTTTCTCATGTACATGGGTTGCAGTGGGAACACTTGTGTCTGTACGCGGGTTGTTGAAGGAATAGTCAAGTACATCCGTACAAGCTCTTCTAGGCTGGGGAATATTCATATAGTCTGGCGTCAGGTGACCTCAATAGGTCATACATGTGGTCTATAAGAGATTTGTGGGCAAAGGATATTTTTAGAATACTGTTGAGATTTGGATTCTTGTTTGTATATTGGACGACAAGGTTCTCCTCAGATTTGGTAATTTTGAGAGGACTAGTTATATCCTTAGATTTGGTAACTTTGAGAGGACTAGTTTTGGTCCTCGGATTTGGAGAATTGGATAAAGTTACAGAACAAAAATATCGTGTCTCTTGTGTATTGATGATTAATCTATGATCTAATTGTATGTTCGTCTTTGTTAAAATATGTTAGGCATCTCGATGTGTTTATGTTTACCGTTCAATTGGGTTAATTGTGTATAACTGTGAAAATAATAGACCAGACCAGAGGTGTAGTAAAATCTAACACATGGAACATGGCCTTTAGAGGCCCAAAGTTCTTCATCAAAGGCCAAAATGTCTCTCTTGGAGGCCTAGCATCACCCTTTAGGGAATGACATCACCCCTAAGAGGTGATTTTACTTTATGTATTTGTAATTTTAAGTTGTAAAAGACAAATAGGGAGGTCAACCTCTCTAATTTGATGTTGACTTTTCAAAAAGTGGAGAAAGTGGTTTTTAGTGACCTTGTATAAATAAAGGTTTCTTTTATTTTCATTTGGACAGAACTCACTTGCGAATTACATAAAACTTGGATGAAATTTTCATCCTACTTGGTCAAGGCGCACTATCTATTTTTTATGCTTTATGGATTCTACTACTTGTCTCTTGGAGGAAGAAGCTAGGGGCTATTTCTTGTTTCTTGTATCTTTACTATTGTGCTGGAATATTCTTGGTAAAGAAGGGTTTATCTTGATATCTCTTGAACTAGGTAAGGAATTTATGCTATTGTATTGTTTCTTCTTGGTTGTAAGGTTAATTTTGTTAAACTCTTGGACGAGTATAAGGGCATACACCCTACACCAAGATCTATGATTATTTTCATTGAACAAGCTATTTTGCAAAGGTTTCTACAAGGAGTAAAAGGGCTTACACCCTTGTAGATTTACCTTGCTAGGTTTTGTTTTCTCTAAGGAGTAAAAGAGATTACACCCCTAGAAAAGTAGCAAACCCTATCTCTTACACAAGATACTCCATTAATCCAATTGATATGGCACTAGTCCACTTGCATTGGAGATTGTATATTCATGCATTGGTATACGTGAATTTACAAGATATTGCAATTGTTCAAGGGATATATTTCTATATGTTATAGGATTTCTTGTGCCCTAGTGGCGTCTTGATTGACCATGTAATGATTATTTCTGTTATAAATTTATTCTACAGCAAATAGGGATGTAGAAAATTCATCTAAATCTCATTGTTTACTCATTATTCTACCACTAAAATTTACTTTCAAGTTGCCATAATTAATATACTAGTTATTAGCTATCTTTTGGGTGGATTGTTTACTGAATTTGGTGGCTAGAATTTGTTGTTGTAGAAATTTTTTTCTACATCCATTAGGTTGTTATATAATTTTATGATAACATCACGTAAAACCCCCCCAAACACCACCAAATCCATGCTTTAATCATTAGAGGTTTAACTAGTCATTGCTAGCTTTATTTCTGATATCTTATACTAGATTTTGGATGGTTAAATTTACACCTATTGACATCATTTATTGTTGATCTATGTATTTCCATACTGCTGCAATTTTGGGACATAAATACTTCTTGATGATTCCCCATTGATATTAGGCTTGGTTTATCATCATTTGTCTTGTTCCAGGAAGGGATAACATTGTTTTGTGGTTATCCAACACTTGGAAACCATTCACCCTTTTACAAGACTCCCTCTCAAGCCTTTCTTCATCTCCAAACTATACCTATAGGGGTATTGACTCCTCATCATTTCACTTTCCATCTCAATCCCCCTAGGGTCACTGAGATTCCCCTTCTCGTGATTTCATAATCATTAAAGCGAGGGGAGTTTATTTCTAAGGTGACAATGGGTAAGTACTCCCATAGTTGTCACACTTCCATGGATTGGGTTGAGATTTTCCCAACCTACAGATGGTGCGATAACAGGTAACTGCAAGGTTTTATTTAGATTCCTTTTGATCCATTCTCAATCTTTGCAGAATAAACTTGTAGTTGAAGACGAGGATCAAACTTTATATCTTTGTTACATCCCTATCCAAGGATGTATAGGCCAAGATCATGAAGATGCTTCTTTTCATGATTTTGTCCCTCCCACCTCCATGAGTTGAATTTTATGATTGAGTATAGTGTAATATTGGTTTCATCTCATGATAATTTTGTTCTTGACTTGTGTTTTATGTGGTTCATAATTAAGCACAAAGGGTAGGCATTTTGATAAAGTGTTGGGATGGATTTTTTGATTATATGACTTTACCTAGATTTCTTTGTCCTATATTAGAGTAGGTAGGTAGGCTAGATAGGGCATGTTGTGTTCTTGCATTTTTTTCATTTACTTGTTGTTGTAATTTCCTTGTTATGCATCCATGTTAACTTAGTTTGATGTTTATATTGTGAACATAAAAAATGATATATTGATGAAAATGCCATTTTTTTTCTTACTAGCATGATTTTGGTCTACTAACATGGGTGTATCACATCCCTCGCCTTTGCTATTGAAGTGATAGTGTTGTTAGAAGTGGTTGCAAGATTGCAGTTCTTGCAAAACCATAGATGTTGATATTATCATGCACTCTATGGTCAACACATGTCCCCATGTTGGAGCTATATTGTTACCCCCCTCCCAACCTAAGGGTAACTAGAAGAGATCATGTCTAATGGACCACAATGAAGAAAATGATCTCGTTCATGATGATGATTAGCATGTCCATCCATGGCAGCCCAACAACCCCCCTTAGATTGCCTCTTATAATTTGGATGAGCCAAGCTCATCACATCCAATCAACACGATGTATGGGAGATGGTATGACAATGTCAACATGAGGTATGTTAGTCCTTTTCTCATGTGAGGTATTGTGCTTAGTATACTAGTCATTTGAATGAGGCTCATTGGTTGAAGTTCGATAATGGATCATAATATATATAAGTTATATTTGTTTCCTTGTTTCACCTTGGTGGCCAACATTTCTACCCTAGTCACATGTTGTCACCCCCAAGAAAAAGGGGTACTATGTTATAAAAACAGGACTGCGGAGCAATAAAATAAAACAAATGCAGAAACAAAACACAGAAAACAAGATAGACACAGATTTACGTGGTTCACCCAGTGTGGGATACGTCCACCAGAGAAATTGCCAGGTCCTTCCTTTATTATTATCCTACAAATGAAGGGATACAACCTACAAAAAAACCCGTTGTAACTTCCTCTTCTTTCTCTCACAGTCTCCTCTCTCAGAATACAATATTCACCATCATCCATAGCCGCAATAAATTTCCCTCATAAAAGAGGGTTTCCTTCTAGGGAAAAAAACCCTAACATAATATCTACCGTTAGACCTGTGACCTTATAATGAACGGTCCAGATTTACAATGAAATTACAATATACTTTTATAAGACAATTTTTTCTTCAGGGGCTTCTCCCCCGAACCCCCGCTTTCCCCCGGAC
>SNQJ01S0050964.1:22907-33634 GCA_010110895.2 Picea sitchensis
TTATTTCTCTCACAATATCCTCTCTCAGAATACAATATTCACCATCATCCATAGCCACAATACATTTCCCTCATAAAAGAGGGTTTCCTTCTAGGGTAAAAAACCCTAACATAATCTCTACCGTTAGATCTGCTACCTTATAATGAACGGTCCAGATTTACAATGAAATTACAATATACTTTTATAAGACAATTTTTGCTTCGGGGGCTTCGCCCCCGAACCCCTGTTGGGGGCCCGCTTTCCCCCAGACCCCCTGGACCCCGCAGAGGGGGTACCCCCCCTCTGCATTCCCCCGCGTGGAAGAGTGTACATACTTCTAGGGTGTAAATACTTCATGGGGTATAAACACGGCTGAAAGCAAGGACCTCTGAATCAGGAAGATAATCAGGCTCCACAACCAACATACTAATGGGTGTCCCTCACAAGGGTAACATTCCATTTCCCCACCATACCTAACACTTACCATCCTGGATCCTGTCACAGTGCACTAAACTTTGGTAATGGTTCATGGTTCATTTTCTCATGAGAAGAGGGGCTAAAGGCACAGAGGTTGATTACAAATACTAGTAAAAGAATAATAGACAAAAAATAATGATAAAAAGGGAAAGAGATAATATCAAAGGACTCTTAAAATCCATTCCATACTTGATCTCCACCCTTTCTGTCTTCGCCCCAGTCCCAAAGAAATGATGCTATATCTTGAAACCTTATAAAGGGGACTTGCAAATATGATCAGACGAAAATAAAAAGGCAGATTAAGGGGTTTGTAAAAATGTAGCACTTAGAAAGTGGTAACTCAAGAGAAAGCACACTCTCCACAAAGGCACTCATAGAAATGGATTAAATTAAATCATAGGCCATGAAGTAAGCCCAACATGCACCATTATCACACTTACCCTTGAGGCGTTATTTTCTTTCCTACTTCCCATGGGACATATCACTCTTCTTGGGTCTTTTCTTTCATTGTTTTGGTTGGCACACCTAATAGGGTTTGATGAAGGTCCTCCCATACTCAAAATTTCCAACTTACATAAATTATTGAGCTAATGTGAGATTTGAAAGGGATTCTTGATGTGAACTGTTTATGTGGCTTATATATTAAGTAACAACTTACTTTGTATGATCTAAGGGATTTCATATTTTATGAACATTGGATTTACTTGATTTCATGCTTTGTTTTGAATTGGATGCACCTAACATGGTACTTTGAAGGATGCCCTAGGATTTTACCTAGGATAGTGTTCCTTTATTGCACGATATGGCATGTGTGATGCAAAACATTTAGTCACCTAGTGGCTTGACACACTCAAATATAGGTTCTCGCATATTTTGGATCTTGGAAGATGGACTGATGGACTTGATTTTGATAGATATGTTCATGATGTCACACTTATGGGAAGGAAGCCCATGCTTTGGAATGTGTACCTACACATTACCCAACTACTTGATGGAGGATGTTCCACTTTGTGTGGCTTAGATAGCATGCATAGATTATGTACACCCTCCTCCACCATGGACACCATCCTTCACACCTTGAACATTGGCCCTTCTTGATGATGATTTCATGTTAGGGTTTGATGGAGATGTCGGGGCTTACTTTCCACATGGGCACCACAAGATGATTTGAGGTGGCATGGAATTATCCCACCTTGATTTCACTTTGGATGATGACACATGGCCTTGGGAGGCCCTCCTTCAACTATTGGAGGCTTGATGTCACCACACATGTGGCTTTGTGATGGACATTTTTCATTTATTGTTATTGTAGAGGTTATTTTGAGGGACCAACCCTAGTTGTAACATGAATTATTGACATTTTACTTTATTATGTGGAAAAAGTGCTAGGGTTACCTTATACAAATAAGGATAGAACTCACTTCATTTTATCATCATAAAAAATCCTCACACTTGTGAAGGGGAGCTCTTGAAAAGTTTTTCTCTACTTTCTTTGGCTTCTTCGATCTAGTGCACACCTTTTGGAGAATGATTGTTTGTGGATGCTTTTCATTTCTTAGATGATATCTTGTTGAAAATAGGGTTTCTCTTGGCATAATGACCTGGATAAGTAAGTAATTTTATTTATTTTGATGTGCTTGTTCATGGTATAATATGATAATTTCTATCTTGTTGCATGTTACTTTGTTTTAGTGAAAACCTAGGAAGGAACATAAGAGGCTCTTCCTTCCATTCTTGTATATGTCCAAGTTTTGGTGAAAGAATTAAGAGACTTAGTCTCTTGCTAGGATTCAAATACCTAAGTCCCAAGAGAGGTTTCACCTTATGGTTTTGATCTTAGTCTATTTTTTTATCCTTGAACTAGATAATCTAGAAGGAGGAAAATGACACCTAGGGACCAATAGAGGTTTCACCCTAGGAATTGTTTTCTTGTAAGTTTTAGTCCTAAGGCCCTCTAGTGTATATTGTCTTGTCTATAGTTCGTTTTCCTCTTTACCTCTCCTATACATAGATATAACATCTAGGTGACCAAGATAGGGGGGGCATAGGCTTGGATAATCTTATTACTTAATACCTTGAGGTCACTAGGGAATCCTCCCCTGTGTTGAACCTCCCTCATTCTATCACTAAAACAAGGGAAACATCTACTTAGGTGACAATGGTAGAAAATTCTAATTGTTACACAAGATAGGTATCTTGTGGGGGATTTGCATAAGCACAAATCTTGCAATAACACTCAGTATAGGGTTGGTCAAAATGGGAGGAATGACTCCTCCACTAGAGATAACCAATATGGGGGTATGATTTCCTTCAGACCTAGAGGTATGAGTATCATTTTCCATTTTGGAACATTGAAGAAAAGGGTTAGAAATGTGACTTATATTCCTAAAAGTATGAGCATGCAAAGGAAGAGGGCTAGGACGCTCAATGAGGGGTGGGTTAAATTTTGATGGAGTTGGATCAGTGAAATCCTCAACCTTGATGGGATTGAGATTTTCTAGTGGAGAAGGAACTCCCTTGGGAATTGGTACATGGCCATCCAAATCCATTACAAATCCCGCAACCTCAAGCTCCTCATTAGTAGGACCTTCCCTTGTGGGATTGTTCATGTATGTTTGAGTCTGTTGTATTGGCTCTCGTGGACTAGTGTTGTTCAACCTACGCCTTTGAGGAGGTGGCTCCACACTTTTAGGAGAAATACCTCAGGTCCTTCTATACTGATGGAGAAGTCAGTCATCCACTTTGGATTAGAGATTAAAAAGTAGTAAGACACTGACAAACTAAGGCCAATTAAATAAGAAACCACAAATCACACAACTACAAATTTCTTGAGAATATTCAACAAAAAAAATACCCTTCAAAATATCAACCCAAGATGGTTAGGTCTAAAGTTCGATATGGTGAAGAGATGATCCAAATGACCTTCCAAAAACTAATGTGGGTTGATTAAGTCCCAAGAATATTCAACGAATAAATGAGATATAGTTATGGTAACCCACTCGTAACATTCACCCGAGTTGCATATACCCTTGTGAAGATGAACACCCTCCAAAGGAGATGAAATGATGATTAGGAATTTTCATTAGGTACCGCAAGAATTTCCCATTCACAATCACCCATGAGATGTCCTAGGATAATCCACTAAGGTTACTAATGCATAATTGATGACCAAGATAGAAAATCATAGATTGGGATCACACATATGAGTTGGGAAACGAATCATGAATCTTCCAAGAAGTGATTTGACCCAAAGGACCTAACACTTCAGAAAATATTGTACACATAGTAATCCAACAAACACAAAAAACAAATGAAGGTGGGATATCACCTCCACTTGCTCCCAAAGAAAAACTACTTTCAACCATGCAAACAACAAAGAAAGAGAAATACACCTAAAATTCGTTTTTTTCATTTTTATGATAATAAATGCTAAATGCAATCAATCAGATACTTTTTCAACTGAAAATTTATTAAAAACAAACTCTGTAAGTCATAACAACAAAAGTGTTGTAGAAAAGTAAGATAGAAAGGGTGGGAAATGAGAAGAATAAAGTCCTTGGATGAACTAAATCCTTTTGTGAAGGAAAGGTGTGAGTACTCACTCCTTTACCAAGAGAAACACATGATTACTTGCTCTGTTTCCAAGAGAAAATAGAGAGTATGTTTAGTTATGGGACAAATTTCTCAAAACACCCTTAGAAAACCACTGCAGATTGATCTACTAGATTGAAAAAAAGAAAGACAAACTAAAAACTTAATAGAGAGACCTAACCTAAGACAAGAAAGTAACAAAGCAAACCCTATCAAGAATAACTCAAGGATTTATCCCTAGTGGAGTCACCAATTATTTTTTGGATGAAAACTATCTTATGGCTAGGGTTGACCATTAATAGAGTGGAAATTCAAAGAACAATACAAATCTTTCCCTGGAGTGTCCTACAACAAATTCAAAATAACTACTAGTTAGTTATGAGGGACTCACTTGGTTTTGATATCCAATTGGACATTATCCTTGGAATTTGTCCTCACTCCAATATTCCTTTATCCTATCCAATCTTGCAGACCTGCACACAACAAAAGAAAAACCTTTCTCAAATTGTTGGCAAAAACAAAAATAAATGTGAAATAACTAATCTAAGTAAATCTTGTTAGGTGAATTACAACAAAAACTAAATGTTGAAAAGATATTAATTTGACACAAATAACTCAAAATTTAAGGGAGAGAAAGAAGAGATATCTTCATTTTATTGAAATCAATAACAATATATGAAATTTACACCTAACCTCATTATCGACAATGTCCGTAACTATTTTCTGGATTCCTCCATCCCAGGGCCACTCGTGACTATTTCAACTCCTTCACTCTTCTTTGCACAAGTATCAGGAAGATCAAGGGATCTTATGCCTCAAAAGGAAGAATGGGAGATGGGAATTTTAGGAAACATGGATTTCTTGGGAGATGAGGGTCATAAAAACCGTAGTGAAATGATGGATCTGACTGCTTAGTCTAGAAGATAATTTTGATATGGTAATAGTTCTTGTAACATTGTCCTTCCATTAGGACACTTTTATACCATTTCAAGATGGTTGAGACTGTTTTCCATGGGTTTTAGGGAGTTATAAAAGTAATTTCCCCATAAACCCCTCTTAGGAGCACGTAATTGTCACATTTTTTTTATATTTTTTAGTCATTTTTGTATTGCATTCAAACCTTTGATGAAGTAAAAGAGTGAGTACTCACTCCTATATTGAGCATGATGTGCGAGTGAATTTCCAGGAAGGATTTTCCAATAAATTTTTGAGTGGGACCAAGATTCCAAAGATGAATATGAAAGTGGAATTGGTTAAGTGATTTAAAACATACCTAGAAGTTAAAGGAGTATATTTGTTGTTGTTATATCTTTTGTAATAAGACATTTTGTATGTGTTATATTCCTTGAAAAGTGTGGTCTAAGGGTTTTAGTATTTGTTGATTATTTGGGTTGGTTTTCATTGATGTCAACCCTTGAAGAAAGTCCAGTAGTGAATTCCGGTATCCCAAAGGTTTGGGTAATGGACCCAAGTTTGTTTGATGTATAATGGTATGAGTTTTAATATATTTTAAGGTAAGACTATTCTATATGTATATTACATTTCATGCCATTTCCGGTGTTATGTGGAACGTCACATAATTCCTCACGGTTAGAGAGTTATGGCCATGTGAAGTTGGAGAACCCTCATGAGTCATATAGAAGCCCCAAAAGGCCAAAGTAGTCAAAGTGGTTGTAAAGAAGAAATTATTTAAATAATACTATTCTAGATGGATAGTACATGTCATGTCATTTCCAATGGTGTGTGGAACGTCACATAACTCCTCATGGTTATAGAGTTATGGCCATGTGAAGTTGGAGAATCCTCATGAATCATCTAGAAGCCCCAAAAGGTCAACGTAGTCAAAGTGGTTGCAAAGAAGAAATTATTTAAATAATAAAGTGAAGTGATAAGTATACTATAAGTCAAAGTGGATACAAAATAAATTATTTAAATAATAAATTTAATGGATAAATTACTAAGTGGACAAGTGGTTAGAAGTGGGTTATCCCTAAAATAAGGAAAGTGGTTTAATATGGTTAGAAGGTAACCCCTTGAGGAAGCTACATAAAAGTATAAATAAGAGGCAAGGGTCTTTCATTTTAATTAAACTTGAGCATATTGAATATTTATAAGTGACTGAAGTAACAAAAGTATATCTAAGGCTAATTTCAAAGCGAAGGTGGAGTAAAGAAGGCCAAAATTCAAGGGAGGATAAATTATTTTGATGATGCTTTCTAAGGCATGTTATTTACAAGTCATCTCACCATTTTCATAATAAATTTATTTCTAGAATGATTCAGACCGCAAAATCTAGAAGCCATTGAGGAAACATATCCAATTAGTTGTGATAAAAATTTTAGCTTGTTGGTCGTTTCATTTTTGGAGTTACACTCTGTGGAAAATAAGGTTTGTGGCTAGTCCCGAAACTAGTCTAAAACATGTGTTTCGTGTAAAAATGTCATAAATTATTCATAACAAATCCAAATTCAATAAGACCAAATGTGTTGGTTAGAGTATAGTATTTAGTATTCTTTGTACCATTTTGAAATCCATACAACAAATATTCTGTGCAGGGAACTTGTTACATGTCAAAATTAATCACTTCGATGATGTCTCGTTGTCATTATCGCAAGTGTTGCACTTTTGTCACAAGTGATGCAGAAATCATATTGTCATCTCGCCCATGTCGCATCACGAATGACATCATAAGAACACTTGAGATACCCTCTAAGACTAGTTAAAATAAGAAAATACATCATTTGGCAAAGAGTACAAACTTTTACCTTGAGAATTTACCATCACAAAAGCATTTTTGGAGATCGACGCTCCCCTGCCTACTTGCAGGGAGAACTAGCGCCCCTTTCCCTCTTAGTAGGGAGCACTACAACACTTTGTGGCCCACTTTGAAACAGTCCTGAGATGTTGATAAAATCATGAGACAAATCCCCCTTATCTCTGAAGTCAGCTGAGAAATATCCGAGTCAGTTTGGCTTGAATCCAAGACCAAGGTTGGATCTAAGGGAAGTTCCACAAATGATGCAGTAATATCCTCAAATTATCCCAAGAATATATAAGATTGTTAGGCCTCTCAAAGCCTATATAAGGAGGAACTCTCATGGTGAAAGGGGGAGAATAATCAGTGAAAAGTACAATCAATATGATTTCAACTATGGCCTATCAGTCTTTAGAATCATCTGATCCTTGGATCGTGCCTAGTCCATTAGAGTATGATTCACTGGGTGACGCTATGCCACTTAGTACAACCAAGGCTTCATATGCTACTATTCAATCTGCCTCTCTCTCCATGGATGACCAACATCTTTTGGCACCTGACACTTATCCGATGCCATCTTGGTGGAACTCCTTGTCTTCTGCTTTTGACTACATTTCCCATATTTTTCCTTCAGATGAATCCATCATGGAAATTCTTAGTATTGAAGAAGTACCTTGGGATGAAAACCATCATCGATCCTCTTTTCTTCCACCTCTTGAAGAAATTCAGAAATATATACACTCTATCTCCCCCCTTGATGTTGTTGATTCTCTGCAATCTCGTATACTCACCCAAGATACTATTTCTGAGGGGAATTTAGGAAACATCTCTTCTACGGTCATTATTGATATTTTGATCAAGGAAGGTATTGTGGAACATATTAATCTCAACGCTAATTGTTCACTCAAAGAAGTGGTTTCTTACACTGCTTTATTTAAAGAGTTTCATGATGTCTTCACTTGGAGATACGAGGAAATGCTAGGGATTGATCCTTCGATCGTTGTGCAGGAAATACAAAATTATCCAGGCGTTAAACTTGTCCGACAAAAACTCCTCTAGGTTCATCCCAAGAAAACTACGGCCATAAAGGCATAAGTTGAGAAACTGTTAAAATATAGCTTTATCTATCCTGTCCCCTTGACGGAATCGGATTCTAACATTGTTCCTGTCACTAAGAAACAAGGAACCATTTGTGTCTGTGTTGATTATGGGGATATTAATAAGGCTTGTCCGAAGGATAATTACCCCACACCCTTCATCGACCAAATCATTGATAATTGCACTGGCAGCGTTATTTTCTCTTTCATTGATGGATTTTCAGGATACAACCAGATTGCCATTCTACCTGCTGATCAACATAAGACAACCTTCATCTTCCCATTGGGAACTTTTGCCTATCAGAAACTACCATTTGGTCTCAAAACTTTTGGTGCTACATTCCAGTGGGCCATGTCATATGCTTTCCACGATATCAAACATATTGCAAAATCTTACCTCAATGACTTACCTACCCATTCATCCAGTCGATCAGACCATATTGGTCATCTACGGGATATTTTTCTTCGATGTCGATTCTACCATATTCGTTTGAACCCCCACAAGTGCATCTTTGTTGTGGAATCAAGTCGACTCCTCGGTTTCATTGTCTCCAAAGATGAGATTAGAGTGGATCCCTTAAAGATTAAAGTTATCCTTACTTTACCTCCACCTAATAATCTGACCCAACTACAAAGTTTGTAGGGGAAAGAAAATTTTCTTCGTCGTTTTATATGTAACTACGTCGAGATTACTAAAGAATTTATGTGATTGTTGTAAAAATACACTCCTTTCATCTGGGATGACATTGCTCAACAATCCTTTGGTTCTCTTAAGAATGCATTGACGAATACGCCTCTGTTGCATCCTCTGAATTATGCACAAGACTACATCCTTTACTTGGCATCCTCTACTTCCACTATCACTATGGTGTTAGTTCAAGAGGACCCTAACGGTGACGAACATGTGATATACTATCTGAGAAAGAGTCTATCTAGTCCCGAGCTCATATATTCACACGTTGAAAAGTTGGCTCTGGCAGCCGTCATTGTTGTCCAGAGATTTCTCCATTACATCTTGCTATGCACTAGCATGGTTATCATGAATTCAAACCCCATGTATCATATTCTGACACGTCAAGTCCTTGGGGAAAAATATTCCAAATGGATCCTTATTCTTCAATAATTCGATCTCGAGTTTTCTAAGTCCAAAGCTAAAAAATCCTTGGTGTTTTCAGAACTTATATGTGATATTCCCCATGCTGATGAAGATACTGAGCCCATAGATTCTCTCCTCGATGAATCTTTGTTCCTCATTAGCACGTTCGATACTTGGTATGGAGATATCCTTCTTTATCTTCAAACCCAACGTTTTCAGCCTGATATCTCCCGTGAAGAATGTCGTTGTATTCATCACCATTATAGATGCTACCTTATCATCGGTGACACTTTGTATCGTCGTGGTATTGACACTATCCTACAACGTTTTTTAAATCATGAAGAGGTTGAACGTGTCCTTAATGACTGTCACCTTGTAGCATGTGGAAATCACCTTTATGGGATGGCTACAGCCCAAAAATGTTTTCGTGTCAGTTACTTTTGGCCCTCTATTTTAAAATATTGTATTGAGGCTGTCAAAAAGTGCCCACCCTGCCAAGTTTTTCATAAAAAGGCATGAACCCACCCCGCTCCGCTACATACTGTTGTAGCCATCGACCCCTTTGAAAAATCGGGCAATGATTTCATGCAATGTAAGACTACCTCAGTCGGGGGGCACAATCATATCATCATTGTCGTTGATTACTTCACCAAATGGGTTGAGGCCATGCCTACTTTTCTAAATGATGGTCGTACCACATATATCTTTATCTTCAACCACATCATCACTCACTTTGGTGTTCCACAAGCGATTTTCATTGATCATGGTACACACTTTCAAAACCAGAGGATGAGTGAGTTACATGCCAAGTTGGGTTTTCGTCATGAGAACTCATCCCCTTACTATCCTCAAGAAAATGGACAATTTGAAGCTATCAACAAGGTCCCTAAAACCATGATCCAACGCATGGTGGGGGAAAAAAAAAAATCTTGGCATCTACAAATTTTCTTCGCTCTCTGGGCTTACCACACCTCAGTGAAAACTTCTACTAGATTCACTCCTTTCTAGTTAGTATATGGCATAGAAGTAGTTTTACCAATCGAGTGCGAAATTACTTCGTTGAAACTCAAAGTAGAACTCATGCCTCACACTTCTGTTGAAGAAGAACATTTCCTATATCTAACTAGGTTGGATGAGACATGTCGCGATGCTGCTCTCATTAACGAGACATATAAAAAATGCATGAAGAGTCAATATTACAAATCTGTCCATCTGCGTACTTTCGCAGAAGGAGACCTAGTCCTCGTTTATGACTAGGCTCACGATAAGTTAGGGATAGGCAAGTTAGAACCCTTGTGGCATGGTCCTTACATTGTGAAATGTGTACTACATAGAGGTGCCTACGAGCTAGTTGACTACGATGGAGTCTCTCTTGGTGAACCCCAGAATGGGATTTACCTTAAAAATTACTATGCTTAGAACATCTAGCATGTGTGCTTTGTACACTATTGTACTTTAGTTTTGGTGTGTCTTTTTCTCTTGTGTGTACGATTTTTTGTCTCAGCCCCTTATACTTTGTCTTGTGATTGTGTGTGCATATGACATCTTCCTTTCCTATCTTTTTTGGGTTTGCGGATGGCACTTGTTAGGACCACACAATGTACCTTTTTGCCCATACTTTTCGCCACTATTACACTCTTGTTTCACTCACATTTAAACTCATATTATCACTTTATCCTATCTTTCCAAAGGTATACAACGTCTCTTCTCTTTACTATATGTTTAATCTGTT